>JACEFZ010028279.1:0-2500 GCA_014155875.1 Cepaea nemoralis | reverse complement strand
CTTCCTCCTCCCTCTACCTCCTCCCCCTCCTCCCTCTCCCTCCTCCTTCTCCCTCCTCCTTCTCCCTCTTCCTTCTCCCTCGTAGTCTCCCCTCCTCCTCCATCCTCCTCCCTCCTACTCCCTCCTCCTCCCTCTACCTCCTCCCTCCTCCTCCCTCTACCTCCTCCCTCCACCCTCCTCCTCTCCCTCCTACCTCTCCCTCCTCCTTCTCCAACTCCCTCCTCCTCCTCTCCTCCTCCCTTTCTCCTCATCCCTCCTACTCCCTTCTCCTCTCCCTCATCCTCCTCATCTCTCTCCTCCCTTTCCTCCCTCTACTACCTCCTCCCTCCTCCTCCCTCCTCCTCCTTCCTCCACATCCCTCTTCCTCCTCCTCCCTACTTATCATTCCTCCTCCTCATCCTCCTCCTCCTCCCCCTCCTCCTCCCCCTCCTCCTTCTCCTCCTCCTTCTCCCTCCTCCTTCTACCTCTTCCTCCCTCCTCCTTCTACCTCTTCCTCCCTCCACCTCCTCCCTCCTCCTCCTCTCTCCTCCTCCTCCTCCTCTCTCCTCCTCCCTCCTTCTCCTCCCCCACCTGCGTTTCTCCTCCTCCCTCCTCCTCCCTCCGCCTCCCTCATCCTCCCCCTCCCTCCTCCCCCTCCTCCTTCACCCTCCTCCCTCCTCCTCCCTCCTCCTCCCTCCTCCTTCCTCCTCCCTCTTCCTCCTCCTCCTGACCTTCATCTCCACCTCCCTCCTCCTCCTCCTCCTTCCCCTCCTCCCTCCTCCTCCCTCCTCCTCCTCCTCCCTCCTCCTCCCTCCTTCCTCCTCCCTCCTCCTCATCCCTCTTCCTCCTCCCTCCCATTCCCTCCTCCTTCTCCCCTTTCCCCACTCCTTCTCTTAATCCCTCCCTCCTCCCTCCTACTCCCTCAGATTTCCTCCCTACTCCCTCCTCTCCCTCCTCCTCCTATCTCCGCCTATCAGCTTCCTCCCTCCTCCTCCCTCCTCCACTTTCTTCCTCCACCCTCCTCCTCCCTTTTCCGCCTCCTCCTCCCTCCTCGCCCTCCTCTTCCTTCCTCCTTCGCCCTCCTCCTCCCTTCTCCTCCTCCCCCTCCTCCCCTCCCCCTTATCCCTCCTCCTTCTTCCTCCCTCCTCCCCCCCTCCTCCTTCCTCCTCCTCCCTCTCCTCCTCATCCCTCCTCCTCCATTCTCCTCCTCCCTCCTCCTCCCTTCACATTCCTCCTCCTCCCTTCACATTCCTCCTCCTCCCTCTTCCTCCCCCTCCTCCGTCCTCCTCTCTCCTGCCTCCTCTCTCTCCTCCCTCCTCCCTCCTTCCCTCTACCTCCTCCCTCCTCCTCCCTTCACATTCCTCCTCTCCCTCATTCTCTTCCCTCCTTCTCCTCTCTCCTTCTCCTCCCTCTTCCTCCCTCTTCCTTCTCCCTCTGCCTCCTCCCTCCTCCCACTCTCTCCTCCTCCTCCCTTTCCCTCCTTCTCCCTCTCCTCCTCCTCCTGCGTTCTCCTCCTCCCTCCTCCTCCCTCCTCCTTCTCCTCCCTCCTCCTTCTCCCTCTTCCTCCTCCCTCTTCCTCCCTCTTCCTGCTCCCTCCGCCTCCTCCCTCCTCCTACTCTCTTCTCCTCCTCCCTCCTCCTCCCTCTCCCTCCTCCTCCCTCTCCCTCCTCCTCCCTCCTCCTCCTGCGTTCTCCTCCTCCCTCCTTCTCCCTCCTCCTCCCCCTCCTCCTCCACCCTACTCCTCCCTCCTCTTCCTAATCCCTCCTCCTCCCTCCTATTCCTCCCTATTCCCCCTGTCTCCTGTCTCCTCCTCCCTCCTCCTCCCTCCTCTTCCCTCCTCCACCTCCCTCTTCCTCCTCCCTCCTCCATTTACCCAAGACAGACAGACAGACAGATAGTCGGGAACGGGAACTTATATGACTACTTATATGAATTAAATGAGATGCTCCCCATCATATAAGTAGTCATATAAGATCCCGTTCCCGACTATCTGTCTGTCTTGGGTAAATGGAGGAGGGAGGAGGAAGAGGGAGAAGGAGGGAGGAGGAGAACGCAGGAGGAGGAGGGAGGAGGAGGAGAGGGAGGAGGAGGAGGAGGAATGATGAGGAGGGAGGAGGAGGAGGCCGGGTCAGACAGACAGACAGACAGATAGATAGTCGGGAACGGGAACTTATATGATTACTTATATGAATTAAATGAGATGCTCCCCATCTGGGTATGGGCGAAGCCGGGCCGGGTCAGACAGAAAGCCAGACAGATAGACAGACAGACAGAAAGATTGTCGGTAACGGGAACGAGAACCGTATGGGGGGGCGCGGGAGCGGGGTGGGGGAAGGGTTGGCTGTGAGGGGAGGGTACGCGCGCTGCTCGGGCGGGGGTGTGGGAGGTGTTGTATTTTTCTCATGCTGAGGCGCGCTGTACCGTGGAGGACGCTCGCGAAGTTAATGTGTGAGAGAGGGGGGGAGAGGAGGCTAATATCGGCGGAAGAGAGGGGAAGAGCGGAGAAAGAGAAGGGAAGGAG
>JACEFZ010028278.1:0-187131 GCA_014155875.1 Cepaea nemoralis | reverse complement strand
TCTTTTCTACTGGGATCTGTGTGTTAAAAATCCCTGATCACCTGTTTAACCAGTGACCAGAGAATCACTAAAACCCCTAAAATTTAACGGAATTATTCTCAGGGAATTAAAATCCACATCCCACAGTGTGATAACTACATTCAGAAAAGTTCTGATACGAAAATTAATTGCCAACAAGAGGTCTTAGATCTCAATGAAAGATGCTTATCCATGCTAGAAGAAGCACTTGATCAAGTTAGAAAGCGGCTTCCTTCAGCAAGAAATATATCTAAAGATCTAACCAATTCTATCCCTGGAATAATCTTAAACCATGCTTCTAGACCACTATTTTCGAAATTGCTCTTTTTGAATTTGACTGAAGAAAACCACCACACTATTATTGAAGAGCAATACAGAAAATTGCCTTTTATAGATTGGAAGGAAGAAGAACAATTTAAAGAAAATGGACTGCCTAAAGATGCAGAGCAGTTCTGGCAAGGAGTCATTAAACATCCCCAATTTAAAGAGCTTGCTTCTTTTGCTCTTTCTTGCTTAATAACACCTATTAGCAATCCTGCAGTGGAGAGGATGTTCTCTCTTTTAACATGCATAAAAACCAAAGCAAGGAATAGACTTCAGCTGTCTCTCTTAGAAGCAATTATAAGAATTAGAGCAGAACTATTATCTTCAAACAAGTGCTGTAATGAATTTGTTCCTTCATCCAAAATGTTGAATAATTTCAAAGCTGACATTGTATATTCTAATGTATCCTGTACTGAATTTCTCAACAATGAAGAGGAATACTTTGTTGAAGACGAGGTTTTCATGTGATGTAAGTATATTTTAATATGCAGTGTCAAAACTACTTTTACTGGGCAGTGTTTGGCCTTTTTGGCTATTTTATTTCGTGCCTTGGCTTTTTTATCACGGTGATCTGGCAACCCTGGTGGCTTGTGAGCTGGCGCAATGCGCATTAGTGGGACAAGTGAGAACATGACTCGAACGTCTCGAAACAGGGTACCAATTTACAGCAACAGAGAGACACCCGGAATCATGACCCGGATGGGCCCTCCCTCAGAGAGTGTAAGAAAGGTAACGGGTCGAAACATTCCGGGAAGTGAAACTTCTCCTGACTATCATGTCGTGCTTGCACTGCGGCGAAATTGTTATCACATATTGGGACACTGCCCGTGCTGAGATTGTGTTGTGTCATAGACTATTTGAAAACTTGATGACGTCCACAACCCTCAAGGCGTCAGTATCCACGCCTATTGCAAATATTTTTGTTAGTGTAGAATTGCCAGTTTGACATTTCGCCTATCTGTTGAGCAAACAAAATGTCCAACATGTTCTACAGCAATGGATCCCAACCATTTTTGGCCCATACACGCTTTCACCATATGTTCAGAATGGCATTCCCCTTTTCCAAAGTGTTATTCCCCCCCCCTCACACACACACACATACACACACATACACACACACACACACACACATATATATATATATATATATATATATATATATATATATATATATATATATATATATATATATTCACACACACACGCACACCCACTCACACCCACACCCACATGCTTACACTTAATTCAAGAAAGGGGGACGATTTGAGTTTGAGTCTGCCAATCTGTAGTCTTAATGCCTCCCCCCCCCCCTGTAAACTCTGAACTTCCCCACTGGGGGGAGGGGGAATTCACCACCGGTTGATAATCACTGTTCTGCACAGCGAATTCGGAAAGAGGTACCTAGACCAGTTAATCAACACTAAACTCCAAGTTGTATAGACGAGGAAGAAGGAGAAGTAGGAGGAGAAGACGAAGGAGAAGAAGAAGGAGGAGGAGGAGGAGGAGGAGGAGGAGGAGGAGGAAGAAGAGAAGAAGAAGAAGAAGAAGAAGAAGAAGAAGAAGAAGAAGAAGAAGAAGAAGAAGAAAGAAGAAGAAGAAGAAGAAGAAAGAATATAAACAATGGAAACTCTACACAAGGCATAAGAAAGTTGGCAATAGCAATGCAGTAGTTAAATTAATGGGAGCATTTTGAGTAGAACCCAGTCAATGACACATATTGACGTAAGGCTTGATCGTAGCCTGTCTTTCAGAGATTATGTCGACTATGTCATAACGAAAGCTCGAAAAGGTTTGCCAGCAATGAGAGTCATGGCGACTGCCAATATCGAGCAGAGACTGCTAATACTTCTGTTCCAAGGACTTGTGCTGTCACGCATCGAGTATGCCCTGGCCATCCTCACTGTCAGCCCTACACAGATTGGAAGACTTGAAAAGGTACACAACGAAGCCATGCGTATTATTTTGGGCTACACGAGAGACACCAGCTGTGCAGCAATGAAATACTTCCTTGACTTCCCGACAATGAACCACAGGTTCAAGATCTGGAGAACTCGTGCATACTTAAAAATAAGTGCAAATGTGCGGCACCCTCTGCAAGACGCTATATTCAGAGAAAAGGGTGACAGGCTAAAGAGGGGCAAATCATAGATGGGTCGGGCGTAAGATGTCGTCAGACAGGTCTGCAGTCTTACCAGTATCAACCCCAGCAAGGAATGGGTGCCGGTGCCTCCAACTTTTAAGTGCACTTTCTCCTGCATATTATCACACTCAACAGACGGTTCAGAGAGCAGAACCCTGCCGCTGTCAATGCAGAGGTCAACGCGCTCAACTATGAACACTCAGATAGCCCCGTAGTGCTCATCTATATAGGTGGATCTGTTGTAAAGCATCAGAGAAGTGCGTGGGCATTCACAACCTATTCAGCGGGCCGGACCGTTCAAGAATCCTATGGTGCCCACTCTATGACCACGAGCAGCATGACGATGGAGGTGATGGCAGTTACACAGGCTTTCATATTGCTGGAATCACAGCATTATACCAACGTGTGTGTACTAAGTGATTCAATGAGCATGATTCGGAAGGTCAAAGCTCGATCTGTATGTAGACAGTGGACTGAGTCGTTGCGGAAGTCTGTTGTCCGTAAAGTCACCTTGATCTTCGTCCCGGGACATGCGGGAGTCGAGGGAAATGAACGAGCTGATAAACTGGCTGGCTCTGCACCCCCTGTAGATGGCCAGCCCATGGATCGTGCCGATGTTATTAACGTCCTTAAAGGTATGTCGAGAATAGAGGACTTTGACGTCAGTGAATCCACATCGCTGTCCAGGATGAAAGATTGGAAGCAAGAATTGGCACCGCCGCAGACACGAGAGGTACATCGGGAAAACAAGGTGCCTCGTCAACCAACACAGATCTGGCACTATTAGCCACCGAACGCTGATGCATATGCTGTGGGGAGGATCTGAGCACCTATGGACCTGTCCGGAGTGCAATGAAGATACCCCAACTGATCAGTGATAACTGAATGCAGTAGTTAAACAATACGAAGGCCATATGGCACAACAACCAGCACATAATGAAAGTACAAATTGTGAGAACATACATTTTTCCCTGCCTCAGAATTGCTTGTGTGTCATGGACCAGTTCTCAATCAACGAAGGATAACATCAGGTCTTTTGAAGTTAAACATTACAGAATGCAGTTGTTCGAGAAGAAGAAAAATAGGACGATACAAGATCTGAATATCGAAGAAAATTGGCTTGGAACAAGCCTTAAGATGCAATGGCAAATGGTACTAGCCCCATATTTTTTAAGCAAATCGGAACTCAAAGGTGGATCACGTCAATATCACATCAGTGCCTTTACTTGTGTCGTGTCTTCCTTTAAAGTGTCGTCCCTGGAGTGAGAGGAGTCAACACCCACATTATAATTTTTTTTTTCCCTATTCAATATCCTGGAGAATCCACCAGCTTCCGTCCAACACACTCCTTCAGTTCATGGACACCTTTTCCTCTCTCTATCACTGTCGTACTATGCCCCCTCTCATTCTTCCCCACGCAACATATTCAACAACTCTTGCTTCCAAAAAATTAATACAGATTAATTTATTAAAAGAAAAGTGTAATGTACGTGAGACGTGTATGCGAAGAAAATGTGTGATGTGTTCTATAATGTGTGGAGGATCGGACCCTCAGATAATAGCATAGTCAGTTCATCCTTGCAAGGACACACCACAGCACAGTTAAGTCAGAACAAGTCCATCTCACCCAGTGCTGTATCCCTCCTGCCGGACACCGACTGTCATCTGTAGCTACCTGGTAATCCATCTTCCTGATCATCCGAAATAGATACTGTTTGTAATTACAGCTGATCATGGACCGGTTGCACACTACACATTATAAGTTCCTATCGTTCCTAAAAAATGTACGAATCCTTTGTTGTGTATACTTAGGTATCACTGTTATTTTTAATATACTTGATCCTAACTAGTGTCTATAAAGTCTCAAGTATGATGTCTTTTGTAATATTTCACTGGAATCTATCACACCATGTGACTTACATTTTAATGTTCTCGTTCCTTTAACAATGCTTGTATGATGTGTGACATATCAACAATCATCACCCATCCTAGGTGAACCTTAACACACAGGAATCGTTATATTGGTTGGCTCTTCTGGGCCATGTTATGGTGAACCCTCCTGATTATGAGTCCAGCGTAAACATAATACCATCTTTCTTCTCGGACGTTATTCATTTTCCGAAAGAACCATTTGAGTGTCCAACTGGTGTTCTTTCTAATTGGAGTTGAGCTTGTTTCAAAACCAGTGTTGAGCTTCCTCGTAACTGGCAGGGAACCTGTTAGAGAAACAACACATCTGGTGATAGCACTAGTCACTGATCCTACCGGCTGAGTGTAAGCCTATTGCCTTGCTCTGTTATTTTTCAGCTAACTAAACTCTGTCATAGAGCATATTAGCTCCTCACCTACGTCCGAATCAGGCTATGACAAGGAAAGACCAATAAACAGAGTGCAAAACTTCAGTGGGCAAACAACCGAAAAGATCCCCCCCCCCCCCATTGGACACTTTCCCCATCTCCCAACCCATCTTAAATCTCTCCAAATATCACCCCGCTATCATATTCATCCTAGCAGAGCTAATAATCACTTCACTACTCTAACTAGTTTTCAACTAACAGTGCTAATCATCACACTCTAGTTTTAACAAGACTACTGCCTAATTAATTAGGCCTAAATAGACTATATTGACTACCTTAGGCAACACGGCCTTTCGATCAAATCACATCTACATTTGCCATGACAGGCACGTGTAAAATTAAATTAACTTAATTCGCACACGGTAGACATTATTCCACTCCCTAACTGCAGTGCCAAAGCACGTCCGCCTAAATCAATTGTTTGAGTTACACTGTCTCCCCCAATCATGTTTTTTCAAACAGCCTTGAATTGTTCACGTGACGTTGTTGATGTCCTGCAGGTGTCCCAATGTTCCAAAATAACAATCCCACACTTTCTGTCATGTGGTGACAAGCAAAGCCGCCATTTCGTTTGATGTCGGGAAATTTAAATGACAGACGGGACTGTTTTATCTCCCGAGCCGGGCACTTCTGCTTGAATCCGACCTGTTTTTACTGTATTGTTAAAAAACAATTGGGGCCCTGCAAACATGCCGTTTAATCAGATTGCCTGTATTATCCTCAACTGGTTAATCCACGGTGATGTTCGTGACAACTTGCCAGGGCATTTTCTGGTACCCATTTTACGGTGACTTGGCCTGGCAGCTCATGTCAATACTGAAAAATCAGCCTCGGTGAGAAATTTAACATGTGACCTCTGGGTCTGCAGACAAGCGCTGCATTTCCCGTTGATGAAGAAACAATAAATAGGTAATAACTAACACACAAATTATTCAGTTGACAGCAATGTATTTGTGAAATTTTTTTTTTTTTTTTGCGCTCGCTCGCTTTTGAACTCAAACGTAGTCCATACACACTATTTATAGTAGTGATGGACTGAATTTTGCATGTGGGTTAGCTTTTCCTATTAACAGTGTCACTGGCCATCAGGCGAACCGACTCCGACTTCAGGGGTACTTGTAATTAACGTCCCCAAGTCAACATTTTAGTCCAGCTGCCCGGTGAAGGGGTTGAACCGCTTACCTCGATCTCAGCACACATGATGTTTACAAACACGCGTTCTTATCCATTCGGCCACTTGGACCTGCTTTTGTGAAATATAAAAAGTAAAATACAAGTATTTTGATTATTCTGTTTGTGCTCAAAGACCAGTTTCAACTATCTGGATTACATTCACTGATCATTTTCATCCATTAACTCCCCCTGGTCATGTTTTAGACTTCAGTGCATTAACTCAGAAGCATCGGCGAGGATCGTAAATCTTACCAGAGCGATGACCTCTACAGTCAAGTCTTTCGTTATGCATGGACCTCTATTCCAGTAAAGAATGATTTGTTGACGAACGTTGGGGTTTCAAATAAAGGATGTGTTTTTTCACAATGATCTGGGTTTCTAACTGTATTTTAAACAGCGTTCTGCGGTCCGGTGGCTTAAATGTAAGACATCCGCATTCTCATTATAAAAGTACCAGGTTTTTATGTAACTGGGTGACTGGTTAATATCACACATCCTATCGTTAGACTGCTCACAAAAGCGCGATGAATAAAAAAAAAGTATACGGAGATTGTTGGTTGATTGGTTGGTTGTTTAGTTAGTTGGTTTATTGTTTAACTAAATGGTTGGTCATCTTGCTGGTTGGCTGATTGGTTTGTTGGCTGGTTTGTTTCTTGGCTGGTTGGTAGGTTGGTTGGTTGGTTGGTTGGTTGGTTGGTTGGATGGTTGGTTGGTTGGTTGGCTGGATGGCTGGTTGGTTGGTTGATTGATTAGTTGGTTGTGTAATTGTTTTGCTGGTTGATGATTTTTTCTGATGACTCAGTTTTAACTCGTATGACCGATGCTCTTCTGCTTATTTAGTTCGCTTGAAATATGTCTATATTTGCACTGTTGTCTCTTGTATGAATTTAACTGTCTTTTTCAGTTAAAACAGTGATCCATAAAGTTTATCTTCCACTGTCGTCTCTCTAGGCCAGAAGGTTAGCCTAGATATGTTATATTTTGGGCAGTCTTGGAGTATGTGCTCTGCTGTCTGCGAGGCCAATCCACATGTGCACATGGCTGTTTCACGAATCTTGAATTTTGTATACATGTTGTTGCGTAATCTATTGTGTCCTGTTCTGAGGCGCATAATAATGACTTGTTCTGGTCTGTCTATTACGTGGTAGTAATCTTGAGCAGGTTTTGGTGGCTTTATGACTGATTTTATCATTCTTTTCTTTTGGTGGTATGTAACGGGAACATCAGGCTGTTCTTCTTTGGCTCCTTCCTTAGCCAATTGATCTGCTCTGTCGTTTCCGGGTACTCCACAGTGGGATGATATCCACTGGATGGTGACCTTATGCTGACTGCTAAGTTCAGAAAGTAGTGTCCTTAGTACTGGCAATTTCCCAGACAGGAGCGCCTCGAGCACTGATTTTGCATCTCTCAGTAGCACCACAGGTTGTGTACCATTGCTGGTATTTAGTAATTTCTCTGTTGCTATCTTGATTGCCTCAATTTCAGCATCATAGTTATGGCAGTACTTTCCTGTCGGTACTCTGGCTGTGTCTCTAGTATTATTTAGGTATTCTATGTACACTCCCGCTTCTCCATTTCGAACAGCATTTTGTGCTGACCCATCTGTGCAGACTCGGATCCAGAGATCCTGTGGGTATTCTTCATCAAGGAATCTGAGTGTGGCTGTTCTGCGCTGAACACTGTTCTGTTCTTCCTTGTCAAATATTCCTTCACTTTTGTCTGGAGTTGTAATGATAGTCTATTCTCATCTTTCCAAGGAGTTCGCTCTGGAATAGTTGTTAGGGGGATACCAACGGTGGGCAGATCTGTGGATTCTCTGCAGAGTCGTTTGGCCTGATGGCCTGGTGGATAAAACTACTTCTTTTCAACCGCCCCATAGCTAAGTTTTCAAATCTGTTCTTCATAGGGTGGCCTCGCAAGCTGAGGAACTTTTCTGCTTGTATTAGAGTTTTCGTATCTCTGCGCTCACTCGGTGCTTGTGTCCTCCCCATCTTCTCCATTTCCACTATAGGGGTTGATCTCATCCCTCCTGTGGTGACTCTAAGTGCTGGATTTTGCACTTTGTCCAGCTCTTGCAGTGTGGTTTTTGATGCTGAACACCATGCAGTTGACCCATATTCCAGGTGTGGTCGTATGCTCTTTTGGTAAACTTTGCTAAGTATTTTCCCACTGGCTCCCCATGTGGTTCCACTTAGCTTTCTCAAGATGGCTATTTTCCTTCTGGCTTTTGCTACTGCTTTGTTGATGTGCTTTCTCCATGTCAGCCTGCCATCAAATGTTACTCCAAGGTATGTTGGTTCTTTATCTTCTCTTAGCGGTGTTCCATTTATCTGGATGATCCCTGCCTTTTGTTTGAAGATAGGGTAAATAGGGTGGTGCTGCACTTGTCAGTGTTTATGCTGACACACCATCTATTTGCCCATGCAGCAAATGTATCTACAGCTGTTTGTAGCAATTTGGTGACCACTGATGCATGTTCATTTGTGCTCCATAAAACCAGGTCATCAGCGTACATTACCGCTTTAATTCCATGCGGTAGATTAGCAACAAGATCATTGATGAAGATTAGAAAAAGTGTGGGGGACAAGACTCTGCCCTGGGGAACACCGTGACGCAGTAGTACTTTCTTGCTCTTGAGTCCGTCTATCTATACTCGGGCTCTTCTGTTGTGCAAGTATGCTTTCACCCATCTGTACATTCTTTCATTGACTTTGCATTTTCTCAGTTTCTTCATCAGACCTTCTTTCCAGACTTTGTCAAAGGCTTTATTCAGATCTATCCATGCCGCAAGCACCAACTTCTTCTCTTGGAATGCATCCTCAATTTCTTGAGAGAGGTAGGTTGTCTGATCCTCCGTAGAGTAGCACTGCCTAAAGCCAGCCTGCTGTGGCACAAGGATGTCTTCACTTTCAATGTACCACTGCAGTCTGTGATTGATGATGCGCCCCAGTGTTTTGCAGAGACAGCTGGTGAGGCTAATTGGTCTGTAGCTAGAAGCAATGGAACCATCTTTCCCTGATTTTAGGAGGGGTATCATGATTGCTTCTCTCTAGGCTTGTGGAACACTGCCTAAGGTCCAGCTGTTATTGAAGATCTGCAACAGCTTTGCTTTGGCCTCTGTTCCTAGGTTCCTGATCATTTCATTGGAGATACCATCAGCTCCTTGTGACTTTCTCATTTTCAGTTTTGATATGGCTAGCTCCAGTTCGCTGATTGTGATGTGTGCCTCCAGAACCCCATGTAATATTTCCTTCTGTCCTGTATGTTGTCGTTTCTCTCGAATCTCTTGTTGTTTCTCTGGACTAATTTTGATATTGTTATCTGTGCGAATGAGTCCGCAAAATGGTCAGCTGCTTGCTTTCTTGTTAAGATGTTTCCATCTTTATGTAGTGCAATTCTTGAGTTTCTCCCTGTGCCCTCATCGTTAAGTTGTTTTATTAGCTTCCACAATTTCCTTGTGTCTTTTTCAAAGTTCAGAGACTCCGTCTTCTCTTGCCAGCTTTTCCGTCTAGCCTGCAGCTTGGCCCTTTGAAATTTGGCTTTTCCGTGCTGGAATTTATTGTGGTGCTCTTGGCTAGGTGTGGCCTCTGCTTGCTTTCTACACACTTCCACATCGTTATGCAACTGTTCCAGTTCACTTCTTTAGTAGGGTTTATATTGTTTACGGGCTCCTCTTGGTACTGTTTCTCGCGCTGCCTGTAGTATGCATTTCCCAAACTCTTCAACTACTTTATTTATGTCTTTCTCAGTGTTCAAGTCTCTAACTAGTATGCTGGTGCGATGCTTGTACATTGCCCAGTCTGCTTTCTTGTAGTTTCACCTCGAGAGGGTGCTGCTTTCACTAACAAGGTCATTTTCTACAGTTAGAAAGACTGGCCGATGGTCACTGCCACCAAGTTGTTCCCCAACAATTCGTGTAATGTTCCACTCCAGGTCTGGTGAATGAAAAGCCAGGTCAGGTGTAGTTGTAGTGTGCCATGATCTCGAGTAGAAAGTATGTGGGTCGGACGGTTTGTTACTCAAGATGAATCTATTCTCATCCTGCCAGTCTTCCAGCCTCTCTCCTCTCTGGTCCATGTGATCATAGCCCCAGCTCTGCGAGTGGCTGTTGAAATCGCCACACACAATTATTTTTTTTCTTTTAATGGTAGTGTGTCCAGTGCCTGTGGGTGGTCACTTGGACAGTAGTAATTGATCAGATGTAGGTCTGTATTACCTGTCTTAAGTTTAAGTGTCTGATACTCAGCCCCTTCCATGTAGACTTCGAGTTTCTTGCAGGCAACATAAGCTTACTTTTTCTTGGTCCAAGATGTTTTCTAATTCTATTTTTTTTTTTTGCTGACTCCCTCCGCATTCCAGTGCATTATTTTAAGTCTTTGTTTAGTATGGCCAGTCGTCCTGGCTCCACAGGACATCTGAGAAGGACCTCCAGTAGTTGGTGTTGGACCCTTTCGAGACATAGGGCCCGGCACTGCACCTGCCTGGGGGTCCAAAGCAGGGCGAGCACCATATCATTTAGCAGTAGTCGACATATTCCATTTTGTGTGATTGCGTGGCATCCTGATTTCTGTGGTGCGCCTCCTGGCTGGTCGCCTCGGTCTTCAGCACCTTTCTTTGCTAGAGCAGACTGTGGTCTCACTCGAGTGTAGATGTGTACGCGCGCACACACGCGTCTGTGCATGCATGTACGTGCTTACACATCTAGAGCATACTGGTTATTTTTCGGCGCCAGAAACCCGCCGTCGCCCTTTTCGGCGCCAGAAACTCGCCGTCGCCCCTTCTCCTGTTAGTTAAAACAGTTCCGCCACGTGAAGGCCAGGAGTTGGACTTTTGCTGCAGTTATGTATTCGGTTATGTATTCACGAGCCATTGGGGTATTTAAGCAATGTTGGGCGCTC
The DNA here is from genome assembly GCA_014155875.1 of Cepaea nemoralis. Classification (NCBI taxonomy): domain Eukaryota; kingdom Metazoa; phylum Mollusca; class Gastropoda; order Stylommatophora; family Helicidae; genus Cepaea; species Cepaea nemoralis. The sequence continues at coordinate 176,221 of JACEFZ010028278.1, read as the reverse complement.
ACCCCAACACTGCGCCCCGGCTATATACAGCAACATTTGGAACCACCGATGCTCTGAAAACTGCTTGCATCCATCGAAGCGAGGCTGCTGTAGAGACATTTCTTCCAATCATCTCCACCAAAAGCTCTCCTTCCCCCCTCCTGGCTGAGAAACCAGTGGGGTGTGCGAGATCTGTATCCCAGGGTTACAATTGCTGAGAAACATATTTAGAAACTCAAAACAATGTTTTTTCCGTAGTGGATTTGAATAACGAAGACACAAACAATATATTGCACGATTTATTGCCTGGCATATTTCGGTGCACCTCGTCAGATACATACTGCAGAATTCACACAACAGAAAATAACTAGATAAATCCTTCAAGTTGAAATATACATATGTTCGCACAGTCATGTCGATTGTCTATCTCACCAGGCGCCTTTACTTCCCATAATATTACTTTGTACCCATTTTAGCCTTGGTCAACTTGGAAGGCAATGTGAATGTTAAAAATTAAAATCCACCTCAATAAGGTTTCAAATAGATTACCACAGGGCCGGCAGGCAAGCATGCAAGCCACCGCGTTACATCGGCTTCTGCCATAACATAATATATTACTATTGCCTTTGACTTGCTCGTCCTCCTTCCAGAGTAGCTATTTCTCTGCTGAGGCAGTAATATACCCCTGCTCATTGCAGATAATAAAATCCACACCATCCGCATCAAGGATCGTTCCAGATCTGCTTCAGATAGACACGGACATCGCACTGCTAACCCGCTCCACCCAAACTAGTTATTGAAACTGGATTACTATGTTCATCATTTACCATACATCTTATACAATTGTTATATTAAAATAATCTGCACCGTTATAATATGTAGATAGTTGTTAAATCAATCTGATTTTTTTCCTATTTATTACACTTGCTGTCCTAGCCAGTTATATTAATATACTCAGCTACATTTATTATACTTACTGTTATAGGCAGCTGTTATTGACTTGCTAACATCGTAATGCTTCTCTTCGTTGATGTGAATTTCAAGTACCATGCATTGCCGCTGGTTTTTTAGCTGAGAGAGAGAGAGAGAGAGAGAGAGAGAGAGAGAGAGAGAGAGAGAGAGAGAGAGAGCGAGAGAGAGAGAGAGAGAGAGACAGACAGACAGACAGACAGACAGACAGACATAGAGAGATCAGTGAGAGAGAGAAAGAGAGAGAGAGAGATCAGTGAGAGAGAGAGAGAAAGAGAGAGAGAGAGAGAGAGAGAGAGAGAGAGAGAGAGAGAGAGAGAGAGAGAGAGAGAGCGAGAGAAAAGTGTGCTCTGCAATGCAGGTCCTGTAAAGATAGTACGTCGTGAGTTAGATCAGAGACATGTTGTCTGCAGCAACATCACTCTGATACAAAAATCATATGGGGCAATGAAGAATATTTCGTGTTGTTTTTCGCTGGCACAGGAATGGAGCAATTATGGGGAGACCCGTTGCTGTGAAGTTGAGCCCTTACGACTACTACTATAACCACACATCAATAAATGCAAGCATTTTCCAGAGCCAAAATGACCTGAAAGCTATTGCTTCGGAATTAACAGTTAAACTCTCAGATTTCCTGTGGATTCAGCAGCCAAGCACCTTTCGGCCGACACATACGATCTCACCAAAGTATTTTTCCAATAAGGGTCTTGTCTTGCCTTTTAGAGAAAAAGGTACCAGATTGCAATGATAGTCTGTTTTCCGGTACCAATGGCAGCTTGCCGTCTTGACAGACGATAGTTTGTGCTTCAAAAAGGCATAATGACTATTACCCATGGCGGTAGCGAATGTGACTGATAAAGCCAGTTCGCGCGGTAAAAGTTCGTTCACAGTGGGCGCATGTGAACACGTGGTCATTTCCACCATCATGCACCATCTTACGTCTCACACGCTCGGTGTGTGACTTATCTGCAATAATTTTCTCCTTTGTCTTTATTCCATTCATGATGTTTGCCCTCCATGCAACACGTTCAGCGGCGACTTGCTCCCAATGTGCATTATCAATGCCTGTATCAATCATGTCCCGCCTACACACATCTTTGTATCGTAGTAGAGGCCGACCCTGAGATCTCTTACCCATCTGTAATTCACCAAAAAAGATGTCCTTTGGTATTCTACCATCATCCATCCTCCTAAGATGTCCTATCCATCTAAGTCTACGAAGACTGAGCATGGAATAAACCGTCACACAGCCTGATCTTTCCAATACTTCAGTATTTGTGATTTTGTCTTGCCACATAGTACGAAGAATTATTCGCAGACACCGCATATGAAAGCTGTTTAAACGTTTCTCTTGGTGTGTGTGAGTTGTCCAGGCTTCACTGCCATAAAGAAGAGTTCTAAGGACACAGGCTTGATAGACAAGGACTTTTGTTTTGGCCGTAAGCTTCCTGTTCTCCCAGACTCTTTTTCTTAACCTGTTCATTGTTGTTGCTGCCTTACCAATCCGGATGTTGATTTCCTGATCTAGGGATAATTTGCTATTTACCACTGATCCTAGATATGTAAAATGGTCTACCATCTCTAGTTCGGCGTCGTCAATAAAGATTGATGGTACCCCATGTGCACCTTGTGACATAATCTGTGTCTTCTTTTTGCTAATTGTTAAACCAAATTCAGAACTGCGGTAACTTCGAGTCAATGATGTATGTTTCAGATGTTGTCTCCGTGTGATGATGACGTCCTGCAGGTGCCAATGGCCGGATCTTGGATGTGTCCATGTGACCTTATGCAGCTCTTTTATTTTACAAAAGGTGTTTGTAATACATAGGTCATTTCTGATTCAATGCTCCAGCAGCCTTTGTCCATTTTCATTCATGCGACCGATTTGTATTTTCCAAGGCATACTGGCCATGAACTCGATGCCTTGCCCACACGAGCATTGGAATCATCGCGCATATAAATGTTGTTGGATTTTGGAACTGCCTTGATAATGGAGTCTAACTCCTCATAGAAAGAATCCTTCACATCATCAGAGGAATCGAGTAACGGTGCATATGCAGTAATAATGGTGGCAAAACCACAAGAGGTTGCCAAGCGCAGGGATAATAGTCTTCATTACCTCCTGCTGGAATTTCAATCATTCCCAGTAGCGAATTCTTCACTGCAAAGCCCACATCGTGTTGCGTTTTTTTTCTGCCTGCCCTATACCCTTCAACAACAAAAAAAACCTATAATTGTTTTCCCTGAGTGACCCTTCCTCAGTCTCCTGCAGGCCAGCAATATCAGTATTAAGACGATTGAGTTCGGCATCAATCACAACCGTTTTTCTCACATCGTCAATATTGGTCAAGTCAGTGGAAAATCCTGGACACATGGTTCTCACGTTCCATGTTGCAAGCCATAGCTTGAGGTTTCTATTTTTTTTTTTATTAGTACCTGGTGCATTGGTTTTACAACCTGCGATTCAGATTTTGTCCTAGCCCCAAGCACCCATTGAAGCAGGCAGGCTGTGGCGGATCAGCACCCAATTGGCCGGGGGCTGCCCAGCTTGAGGTGGGCCAATTGACAGTGACTTATAACCCGTAACAGTTGCCTCTCGCTTTGATTCCGAGATCGGTTAAGACCAGGGATGGAGTTATTGCCTCTCCATAGCACAAAGCCTGGGCTAAAATATAGAGACCATGTATTGCCCATGCAGCATGATCCCTCTCTCGGCTTGCCTAGTTCACTCCAGAGGAAAGGTAACACCTATACATTTGGAATAAGACAAGCTGCAGAAGCAACCGGATCAGCAAAGCAATACTCTAACTGTCCGCCTGTCGGAGCTTCGATCCTAGACAAGCTGCCATCCAAGGCTTAGAGCCTGGCCTGCCCTGCCAAGACATTTTGTCTTAAGGTTGCATTTCCTCACACCAGGATAAGGCTTGTACCCTCCCAATTGAGCTCTTCCGCTCGAAGCCGTTGGCACAATGTGGGGTGTAGGGTTTGGTAAGCGCCACCCAATGTTCGGCGCTAACAGAAAACAGGTAAGTACCGTCTACTGTCATACGGTAGCTCAGTCACATCTGACTAAGACCTGACACACAGTACAACTACTTAGAGGAATTGGTCAGCGCTGTCTCTCTGGCCCAGGCTCAAGCAGTGACACCATCAGCCTCCCACCCTGTCACGAAAAACACCGTGATTAACCAGTTGATGACAATACAGGCAATCTGATTAAACGGCATGTTTGCAGGGCCCCAATTGTTTTTTTAACAATACAGTAAAAACAGGTCGGATTCAAGCAGAAGTGCCCGGCTCGGGAGATAAAACAGTCCCGTCTGTCATTTAGAATTTCCCAACATCAAACGAAATGGCGGCTTTGCTTGTCACCACATGACAGAAAGTGTGGGATTGTTATTGGGAACATTGGGACACCTGCAGGACATCAACAACGTCACGTGAACAATTCAAGGCTGTTTGAAAAAACAACATGATTGGGGGAGACAGTGTAACTCAAACAGTTGATTTAGGCGGACGTGCTTTGGCACTGCAGTTATGGAGTGGAATAATATCTACCGTGTGCGAATTAAGTTAATTTAATTTTACACGTGCCTGTCATGGCAAATGTAGATGTGATTTGATCGAACTGCGGTGTTGCCTAAGGTAGTCATATTGTATAATTAGTTCTAATTAATTTAGGCAGTAGCATGGTTGAACTAGCTAGAGTAGTGAAGTGATACTTGGCTCTGTTAGTTGAAAATAGAATAGTGAAGTGTTGATAAGCTCTACTAGTTGAGAATTGAGTAATGGGGGATAATTGGGATCTTCCAGTGGGTGCTCCCTGGTGGGGGGCGCGGGGGAGGGGGGGGGGGTCCGCACGCTGTTTGTTGTTTTTTTTTTCTTCTTTTTTTGGCCTGATGAAAACCTATGTGTTCAGTTCATCTGTCCCTGACAGAGTTAGGTTCACTGTATTTTTCTGAGCGAGGCCGATGGCCCACGATTATCTAATAAAGATCAGTGACGGGGAGGCTATCACCAGTTGTGTTATATATTTTACAGGTTCCCTCTGGTCGGGATGAAGAACACAGAATCATTGAAAAATCCGATCCCGGATAAAATTTTGGTGCAGGAAGATTGGCCAGCAACTTTCTCAATGGGTCTATGCTAGAAGAAGTTGATAAACATTGCTCGGTGGAGCTGAATGATATAAGTATCCTACATGAGTTCATACCATTCGTTAACACACCTGTAGTGATGAATGTTCAGTCCACGTATTACTAGATCAGTAGGAACTGATGTTCACATTAGATGAAACCAAACATTGAAGTGTAGTTGTTCCACGTATCAAGGAAATCATAACTTTCAGACAATATCTAGAAAATAAAGAAATCTATTGGAATATAGATACAATGACTGTTTAAGAGTGAAAACTATAGAACATTTTGCAAGAAGGAGAAACGTCATGTTCATAGGACAGTGTTCCATGTTTTTTTTCACTGCGCAGGAATTATGAAGTCTGAGTTTCTATAAACTATTAGGAACAGTTTTGTTAGGAACAAAAATAGTATCGTTCACGGATTATAGATTTGAATCGCATAAGTACTTGGTGTGATGAAGCTGGGGCAATGGTCAACCCAACAAAGGCAACAGTGACTTGGTTCTCGTTGAATAATCATATTGTCAACACTCCAACACCAACTGTAATGTTGTGTTCAGAGGCGGTGGAAAGAACGCAGGCAATGAGTTACCTGGGGATACGGTTTGATCGAAGCCTTGCTTATAATGTGCACATAGACCAGGTGATAACAAAGGCGAAGCGGGGTTTGGCAGCGATGCGGGTGATGGCGGCAGCAAACTGTGAGCAGCGCCATCTATGTCTTCTGTACGAGGGGCTGGTCATGTCTGTTTTGGAGTATGCAATGGCAATCCTGACTCTCAGCCATAAGCAGATAGAAAGGATGGAAAGGATACAGAATGAAGCTATGCGCATTATTCTTGGATGTACAAGAGATACAGCATGCAGGGCGATGCGCTACCTTCTTGATTTTCCAACCATTGAAGAGAGAATACAAGGTTGCAGGGCACGCGCCTACCTCAGAATTAACGCAAACACACAACATCCACTGCATAGTGAAATTAGGAAGGTGAAGGGCAGCAGGTTAAAAAGAGGACGGTCGTGGATGGGTCAAGCCGAAGACATTCTTCAACAGGTGTGTTCACTTGAGGACTTAGAACCTGGCGAGGAGTGGGTGCAAGTGCCAACAGACTTCTGCACATCCTTTTCAGTTTGCATCCAACTAGATAGAAAATGCAGACAAGAAAATCCGGCTGCTGTTGAGGCTGAAGTATAAGCGTTGATTTTCGAGAATTCGCTAGACGGTGACGCGGTCATCTACACAGATGGGTCGGTCGTCCGACATGTGAGAAGCTCATGGGCCTTTACAGCTCGGGCCGGAGGGAGAATTGTGAAGGAGGACTCTGGTGCTTTCACTGAAACCACAAGTAGCCTGACCATGGAAGTCATGGCAGTAAGTAAAGCAATAACATGGCTCGAGACACAGACATTCACTAGGGCTTGTTTCCTTAGCGACTCAATGAACATGATCAAGAGGATAGAGGAGGGGTCGATCCGAAGAGAATGGTTGCTGCCTCTGGAGCGGTCTCGGACTGGCAAAGATTAGTTTCATCTTCGTGCCAGGGCATGCGGGAGTACAAGGAAATGAGCGGGCTGACAAGCTCGCAGGTGAGGCTACTGTGGAGGGCGGACGCGCCATGGACCAGGCCGACATTCTGAATGCTCTACGAGAAGTAAGACTTTTGCGAGAACCAAGTGATGACTGTGAATCTACAACAATGGCCAGACTGCGAGAGCAGCAAATTAAAAGAGGGGTGGCCAAACAAGAACACTACGCAGGAAGCCAAAGAAGATTGATAAACCAACACAGAACTGGCGTCGTTAGCCGCTACACGTTGCAGGATTTGCTGAGGAGGGGATCCGAGCACTTATGGACTGAATGGTTCGATGTGCAATGAGGATGATCTGTCGACTAACTAACTAACTAACAGATATGAATGGGAATCAGATCTCATGGTCATCAGAGCTCCTGGAGGAGGACATGTCTGGAGAGAAGGACACGACTTCGGTGAGGTCCATTGTGCTGATTCTTGTGATGTCGTGTAATCCTTGCCATGATGAGTGGACTCTGATCATGAACTCTGTGGTCTGACCTATACATTTACATTAGAATACACGACACACATTTTCTTCGCATACATGTCTCATATACGTTACACTTTTCTTTTAATAAATTAATCTTTATTAATTTTTAGAAGCAAGAGTTGTTGAATATGTTGCGTTGGGGAAGTATGAGAGGGGGCATAGTGCGATAGTGAGAGAGAGATAGAGGAAAGGGTGTCCACGGGCTGATGGAGTGTGTTGGACGGAAGCTGGTGGATTATCCAGGTTATTAGAAAGGGAATGGCAAACTACTGAGCGTAATCTTGCCAAGAGATCAACATACAGCTGAAAGATGCTGGTGCTGACAGCTAAGTCCTGTAAAGGATATGCTAAAAAAAAAAAAAAAAAATTAGAAAGGGGGTAAAATATAAAGTGGGTGTTGGCTCCCCTCACTCCAGGGACGACACTTTAGATTAAGACACGACAGACCCCATTCATCTCATTTGTTGCGTCGTCAGTGTCATTAATGCTTAAGATTAATATATTGGTTGGCTGATTGGTTCGTTAGCTGACTTCTTCCTCTTCTTCTGCGTTCATCCGCAGTGTTTTCTCGGACGTAATTGTGTTGTACCTGTTTACAGCAGAGCTACTATACTTACTTTTTTTCGGCCGACACATCCGACTTCTGCGGAAACATTTTGACCGGGTTAACCTTCCCGAGTGTTTCAAAGGACTTTTTACACTCACTCGGACTTTATTGCATTGTACCTGTTTACAGCAGAGCTGTGATACTTGCGCCGGCCGACACATCCGACTTCTGCGAGCATTTGTTAACAGTGTTAACCTTCACTAGAAGATGACTGATTGATTAGTTGATTTATTGGTTGGTTCTTAGGTTGATTTATTGATTGTCGTTCGTTGGTTTGTTGGTTTTTTGGTTGGTTGGTTGGTTGGTTGGTTGGTTGGTTGGTTGGTTGGTTGGTTGGTTGGTTGGTTGGTTGAGGATCCTTTGGAAGACTGAGTCTCAACTCTTAAGTGCGGTGCATTGGCGTTCAGGTCGTCTGAGTCCTCAGAAGAGCATTGATCTATCCGAGTGAGAATGATGTAGAGATTTCCTGTCTAACTGGTACCCAAGTACGATCTTCATAGGAACTGTGTCCCCTGCTTCATAGGCAGGCATAAACGGGGTGCGCAAGGCTGGTACGGGACGCTACATCTGTTGAGAAGTAAGTGTATATAAGGTGTGACCAGGTCATGATTCAGAACAACATAGATGGAATGGCTGTGATTATATCTAAGGCTGGTAAAATCTCCTTCTCGTGTTTTAGGTATATCACTGTCAATAGATTCCAACTGTGCGTTCAGAAGAAAGTACATTTATAACGCAATATACACCACGGCATTCCAGCTAACTGATTTCATAAATATGTATAGGTCTATATGGTACTTTATCCTTGGGTTTCCAAAATATGCTCGGTTACATTAGTGTAGTTTTGTTGAATTTATAAGAAACTAGCTGACCCGGCCCGGCTTCGCCCAGCTCCTGGCGGGGAGCATCTCATTTAATTCATATTCGGCCCCTGCTCCCGTTCCCGTTCCCGAAAAAGACGACCCGGCCCGGCTTCGCCCAGACCCTGGCGGGGAGCGTCTCATTTAATTCATATTCGGCCCCTGCCCCCATTCCCGTTCCCAAAAAAGACGACCCGGCCCGGCTTCGCCCAGCTCCTGGCGGGAAGCATCTCATTTAATTCATATTCGGCCCCTGCTCCCGTTCCCGTTCCCAAAAAAGAAGCCCGGCCCGGCTTCGCCCAGCCTCTGGCAGGGAGCGTCTCATTTAATTCCATTAGTGGTCATATAAGCTCCCGTTCCCGCTCCCGGAAATATGGCGAACAGATTGGAAGAGAACAATCTTCATCCCAATAACTAAATAGGGCAATCTGAAACTACTGAACGTAAACTTACCAAGATATCACGAAAACCTGCTGGGATGACTGTATAGATGTCGAAGAGAAATAAAAAGATGAGTTAGAAAATTTTCACGTATTTAAAATAGATGCACTATTTTTAAGAAAACTTTGAAAATGCCTTACAGATTTTATCATCAATATATAACGCATATGCCTGTAGATAACAGTAGAGAAAAGGTCCACCTATTTGAGAAATATGCAACAATTATTTTAGTTACACATATAGCAAAGCTACTAAAAGTTATGTCCCTTGATATAACTTTTCTTAAGTTAAGTCCCCTTGCTATATATAAATTATAATGTAATTACAAAATTAAATTTTATTACGTAAATAAATGTTTGTAAACTAACAAACTATGCCAGTTGGCAGCACGGGAATGAGAAGAACATGTGTAGAAAATTTCATCTCAATCGCATGGACCGATACATACAGACAGAGAGGCATACATTGTATTTATATAGACAGACAGACAGACAGACAGACAGACAGACAGACAGACAGACAGACAGACAGACAGACAGACAGACAGACAGACAGACAGACAGATAGACAGATGCATGATCTGCCATAGGGATTATTCTCCGTAAATAGGTGAGGTCCGCTTGAAAGTGAACTGCCTGTTATATAAATTAGATGGCAAACAGGCGTTAAGAGGATTATATAATGTATGCTATACTTAGTAAATGCATGGTGAGTTATTTGGTAGAGAATAAGTTTGTGTTCCAAGTTGCTTTACACTTACATCCTATATCAACTGGTGCTAGCTGAAAAGATGTCGAATATAAGAGCTAAATCAACAACTGTGGAAAATGTTAGCCCTGAGTCCTTCTTGTGCCTTGTTTGGCACAATGGAGCATATATCCTCAACCATTTCACGACTAGCTATCCAATCAATTGCTGTATCTTGTATTTCTAAACATCCCTTCTTCTGGTACTATATTTGTTGATGTTAGCTGGCTGTTTTTGTTATTCGTGGTCTGAAGGAATGAGCTTCAAACAATAATTACCAATGTTGAATTGAAACTTCCGCCAAAATTAGCTTGTAAAAATCTGCTTTTAGCGAACACATTAAGCTTCTTTTTTTTTTTAAGGGGCAATGGGGGTAAATATAATTGCTTGAAAACAATTATGTGAAGTAATTTACCTTGTATAGTAAGTATATCGACGTATGTGGCTAGGGACAGTGAACGCAGTTTCGCTAATCCCAACATTCCAGGTTACAAGTCTGCAACAGGTGTTGTGCGAGCAGCTAGCTTTGTGTTTATTTTCACAATAGTATGAGCCTCGGCCGTCCATTAATTAATGGCAAACTACTGAACATTGATTTCCTAAAATAAATCATAAACAGCCAATAAACAGTGGAGTTGATTACGACGTCCCGTAAAGGACATGCACCGAACTTTAACTTTACAGTAAGAGTTAGCAATTTCTAAACCAGCGGACTGTTGCTTTAAAAGTTGGAACGGAATGAGTTAAGAAATAATCTGGATTAAGATAACAGTGTAATTAGACTCGTCGCCACATCCGTACAAGCAATGCACTGTACTACCACAACGTGGGTTATACTACACAACGTTAGAAAAGACTTCAACAGCCTCGATGAAAACGTCCCGTAGTTGCTGCGTCTCGACTTTCTAGGAATGCTAGGCTCTCCGTTAAAGCCTACCAATCGACACCATCTTTAAGACAATATCACATTTCTAACGTACAGAACAGTTACTAAAGATCGCCTGGCGACGGCAAAGCCAAGTTTTGTTTACGCGCAGGTAAGTGGGCTGGAGATAATCTACATAATCTCTCAACTGAGCCTGTGGTGGCGCCATGTTTGCTCAAGATGTGGAGAGTCCAAATATAATAGAAATAACAAAGCTCCGGCGGTGCCCACTACAAGGGGCGACTTTTAACGTCCCTCCCTGCTGTGATATGATCCGCAGGTTTTCTGCGCTCTGTGTATTTGATTCACTCTGGTTTGTTTACGTGTGATATTAAAAGACATTAAACAAAAAGAATGTTCAGATAGGTAAACATAGATTAAGAAGAAGAAAGTTAAGAGGGGAAAATAATCTATCAATATAGCGTGTGTACAATTCCTGGTGTTTTCAGAAGGGCAAGGTTTAAAGGCGACTTGTCACAAAGCGGTCGTCAGACATTGCAACAACTCACATTCTTATGCCACCATCTATAGACACAAATTGTTTCCTTTGCCTGGATTAAAACTCGGTCGCTCGGTTGAATGGATCTTGACTATACTTAATACTCCGACGAAAGGTCAGACAGAGGCATAATCAGATTGCAACTGATACCATTAGTACTGGGACTCTTCGCTGACTGTTGAGCCAGGAATCGAACCCGCTTCACGACGGAGACCCTCTGCTGTGCACTATCTCTACACTCAATTCAACTGAACTCTTGACTGAGCGATTGGTAATCTCAAACACTTGGAAAAGGGGACAGGTTAAAACAGGTAAACGCAATCTCATACCAGTAATATCAAGTTACCGGCAATATCTTGATAGATACAGTACTGTCGTTAAGCGAGTCAAATTGTTCTCACCTTCACTAATTCATTGTATTATGAGATAGTGCGATCAGCTCACTTTCTTGTCGTTATTTTGCCTCCACGGTGAAATATATGGTCAAAATGTCGGCGCTTTGGTTGACCCCAGTGTCAAACACACTCCAGACCATTTGTGGAATGAATCGGACCGCTACAACATCAGGTGTGAAGTTCTATCACATTACCCCAACGTTTAAAGGGTGTGAAATACTATAAACATTACATTTCCTAAAGTATACGCACTGTGAAGTACTATGACATCTAATTTTCCAACGTTTATGAGGTGGCTAATTTGTTTCCTCAATATCTTTTTTCTGTCCAACTTCAGTAAATCGTTATTGCTGCCACAAAACGGCAATCGAAAAATGATACTGGCATGTGCAAATAACTGCAATATAATACCGAGAATAAATGCTATATAAAAGAAAACGCTTTAGGTCTTAACATTTACATTAACAAGAAGCAGGTGGCTCTCAATGTCAAGATGAGCGAACAGAAATACTCATAACCTTATTATAATGCACGACTGAGTGGGAAGCCCCATCAACATGACAAGCAGATGTACCAATAGTTCAAGGATCTAGAATAAGACATTCAGAAATGATCCTTCGGGCATATTTTGGTTTTCTTGGTGATGCGGACTATTCTAGCATTCAATACCAACGAGACACACAGGAACTGCAACAATGTCAAAACAGACGCCCAACAGGTCCAGCGCAATAGCTACAATGAGTATATATATATATATATATATATATATCTATATATATATATATATATATATATATATATATATATATATATATATATATATATCCGTGGAGGGCTGTGGATAGATTTGTTACTGCTTCTGTATTGTTTTCAATTCAATCAAAACATCATATTTTCATTGAACACTTTCCCTTTGTACAAATACAAATTCTCACAGTGGTGTGTTGCAATATGTCAATAGACTTAATGATAACCTCCATTTAGCAACTGAGCTGTGCTTCTTGTATCCCCCACCATGTCTTGTCTGTCTTGTACTTGAGACCTGGCATAGTTGATGTGACTGACCAGCATGTTTGTACTATATTGTGCTGGACAATACCACCCCCGCTGTTCATGGATTAGATCCGCATCGGGGCGGATTTGGATTTTAAAAATTGACTTGGGCTCCCAGATCGACGAAGCCTAAAATAGTGACCTCGTGTCTAGGGGAGTAAAGGCGGTAGGTGTAATACTGACCACATCACCCACCGAGCGCCGATTGGTCTAGAAAAATACGGGTCTAGCAGCGTACACCCAATGAGCATTAAAACATGTAAGAGGGTCCTGTCTTTTATTATTGGACAGTACAGCCATCAGTGACCATGGCTTTAACGTTATGCAGGATGTGACCTGGATAGGCACGTTATGGTGTTATGGTTGTCCATGGCTGATAGCTAATTACTTTACATGGGTGCTTCCAATACTGATTTATCTGCATCTTAAACAGATCTATTTAACGAAAATTCTAAATTAAAGTGACTAGTTAGTAAGTCAAATAACATTGAGGAAAATGAAATATGTTGGTTATGTAAAAAAGACATGGGTCTCTGGATAAGATAACTATGGATTGGAATGTTCCGGGGAAGCGGTGGAGAAGAAGACCTCAAGGTCTCGTAAATGGGCCCAAGATGTGATAGTTTACACATGGTAGCAACAAAGGTAGCCGGTCTCCCTGGCGAAAGAGTTAACGACTTTCTCCGAAATCCCATATATCCACGTGAGGAACACAGCTACGCGAGATTCGGTTACTTACGGTATGTGAGCCGGTCGCTCAGAAAAAAATGGTAAACTACTGAGCGTAATCTTGCTAACAACATCAACAGCAGCTGAAAAATGCTGGTGTTGACTGCAACGTCCTACAAGGGGTATGCAACTTTGTAAAAAAAAGTAACAAAGGTAGGACATTTGGCTGATAGTAGAAATGTCGAAAGATTTATGACGGGGAAATCCTACGACTTCATGAACACTTGTTTACGCCTTGAGGCGTATCGGGTATATGGTGCTGGTTCCATAGTTTTAAAGATCAATCGGTTCTTCTTCTGCTGCGTTCATCCGGAGTTTTTTTTTCGGACGTGATTGCGTTGTGCCTGTTTACAGCAGAGCGGCGTTCTTGCGCCGTTAGGCCGACAAATCCGACTTCTGCGGGCATTTCTTGACCGGGTTAACCTTCACGGGCTGCACTCGGTTTTATCTCAACTTGCGCGGTCTCTTTCTGAAGAAAGGCATGTCGGCTACCGAGAACATCGCACAAAGCGTGAACTCCGAAGCTCTTGCGTTGACGCCCCGCGGACCTCCGTGGAAAATTACAGCCGTGTTCTGAACGATGCAGTCCGAAAACGAACCCAAGATGTTCAGAGCGCGAAGTAGACGGACCGAACGCTTCACTGTGAAGATGACCTCATTCGGTGAGTAATGCGGTCAGTATCATCCCGGCCTGCCTTTACTTCCCATGGCATTTCCTGGGGCTCATGTTTGGTTCGGCTGATCTGTGAGTATAAATCAGATGTTAAAACAATTCATCGGTGGGGATTTGAACACATCATATGCCCCCCTCTTGCACCCCCAAGCAGACAGCATAGCCTGCTAGACATTGCATTATAGCCATTTCCATTGCTGGTGTGTGTAGATGGGATATGTTTTAGAGGTCTCGAGGAATAAATACAGCTTTTTCAATAAATCAAGACTTAGTATACAGGTGTGGAGATTTTTTTGTTGTTGTTTAGTTTTATTTTATGTTCATCCCCGTTCCTTACTAATGATGCAAGTGGCATGCAAATAAGCTTTACCCACTACTGCTTACCACAGATACAAAGGCCTAACACGTCTAATACACAGAAACATAGGCACACGATCAGACACACATTTTACAAGAAAGTTAGTTGCTTTATCCTTTACAGAACGTCGCAGACACCGGCAGCCTTTTAGGACTGTTTGTCATTTCTTAAGTTTATTTTCAGTAGTTTGTCATTATTTTTGAACGACCGGCACTAATACACATGTATGAAAACCAACTGCACGGCGGTCTGCTGCTAAATCGCCCGCAGTTGTGTTTTAAACGCGATATGCGGGATCACGAATTGCCCCCGTAATTCCTTACGCCACGCATACTCACACATAATGACAGAATCTGCCACGACGTACCCTGTCATGAGTTAAACGATGCGGCGACCTGGTGTTGAACAGGCCCCATCTTCTACTAACGTCATTCCTACTATCTGCTGAGTTGTCATGACGGCTCATAAACACCCAGTGAGGCAGTGCACGGCGCGGCTGGTCTGTATTACGTACTTGGCATGTGCGGCTGACGTGGCATTCATTGCTTCATCAAGGCCGTAACGTAAATGTCAGGTGACAGTCGTGCAGGAGAGATAGAGAAAACAGGAATAATTACCATTACCTTCATAACCCCAAACCCCGACTGTCTCATAAAAGTGGGAGATTACAAGGTTGTATCTGCATAGTTTTCTTGACTGTTACAAACAGGAAAGGTTTTATTCGACTTCCTCGTTCGCTCGCAGACCTACGCGTTAAAATTTTTAAAAATACATGGCCTTTGCAAGAAGTTGCTATCAACTCCAACCTCAGGTTGATTTTTCTATACAATTTTACGATCAGGAGTTTGCCAATGCCGTGTGAACGAAAACTTAACGTTGAAGTCCAAACTGACGCGTGTCGGAAACGATCCCTCTACCTTGTCAGAGGCGTAACGGTAGTTTAAAAACTAGGGAGTTCTTGTCTCTTTGGGCGCGATCTTAATGTCTCTAATAAAAGCAGTAGTTAATTTTAGATTCTGCGGTTTTTTCATAGAGTTTTTGGAGGGAAAGCAGGCGTGTTGTGTAATCGTTAGGAGGTTGTGCTGATAATTTCATGAGCGGAGTCGGAGAGGGTTCAACACATGCACTCACTGTTCGCTCGTAGAGGGCAAAACTGACCACATATTCCTCCGTGCATTCAAGCCTGCACAATGTGATGGCCATAACACTTCACAGACTCATAGCAGGTTCCTGCTTCGAGACTTGTTTTTATTATTATTATTATTATTATTATTATTATTATTATTATTACCGGCTCCCTGGCCGAGAGGTTATCAGCTTTCTCCGTAATCCCGAATACTCTCGTGGTTGACGTGAGTGCACGAGAATTGGAAGCGGTTCGAGTCGCACCAGTGACTTATGAGAGTATGGAGCCGGTCGCTCAGAAAGTCATGGCGTGCTGGTGAGTGTAATCTAGCTTATAGGAATCAACATACAGCTGAAAGATGCTGATGTTGACCGCAATATCCTGCAACAGGATGGAAACGCGGGAAAACAATTATTATCATCATCATCATCATCATCATATGTGGAATGAAGTTGACTGATGTCGCATTTCGGCAGGACTAGAAGTTGGCTAGAAGTTGCAGCATACATCAATATCCTACGATGCTATCATAAACTGGTGATATTCACCATTGTAGTTGATTTTTTCAATGCCAACCAAACATCACAATCAACAATGAAGACATTTAACATGTTACAAACCTTGAATAGCTTGGTTCTTTAATCAGCAATAATAGGGATTGTCCACAAGAAGTCTGCTGGTAGACTGGTCACAACAGTGCAGAGATTGAACAATATTTGGAATCTTCTAACATCAAAAAGCAAAGTAAGTTTTGAGAACATGCATCTTTCCTGTAGCAACATGTAGATGTGAGTTAATGGATTATTTCTCATTCATTAAAGAAGAAAATTGTGACTTTCTAAGCTTAATTGATTATTACAGATAAATTCTTAGAATTGTGTGGCTAAAAAGGTCATGTGAATACATATCACATTAGTATTAATCACAATTCTTCTTTTCTTCTACTTTTTCTTTTACTTCTTCTTCTTCTTCTTTTTCTCCTTCTTCTTTCTTCTTTCTTCTTCTTCATTATCGTCATCATTATCATTTGCCTGACCTGGAGCAGGCATATTCGATTATGACTCGCCATTCGTTTCTGCTATATGATATCGTGTTCACAGTTGTGTCGCTTATATTATTCTTTGTTTCCCAGCTGTTTCACTTGTCCAAAAACCTCCCGATATACTCATCCCCCCCCCCATCCTTGTTGTTGTTGTTGTTGTTGTTGTTGTTGTTGTTGTTGTTGTTGTTGTTGTTGTTGTTGTTGATTCAATTAGAAATAATCACAAGCAATGTCTACATTTTCTGTCATGTCCTTGCCTAGACCTCTTGTCCGATTTATTCTTCAACCTGGTTCCTTTCTTTTCTCATTGGTTTGGTTTCTTCAAAGAAACAACAGGTTATACCAAGTCATTATAAAACAGCATCGTCTGTCCAGTGTAAAAGGGGATAACTTGATACAATACTGCTTCGTTCGTCCGTAATGAATACTTGTAATTCAATAGAACATCTCCAGTTGCAAGGGCAAGGCGGAGGCTTGATCAAGGGTTTCACAGCATTAGCAGGCGAAATCAGACCATGGCCACACGTAATAAATGATAGGAATGGCGAGTCTTGAACAGAAAACAAAGATATAAAAATACAGAACATGATAACAGTGGGGTTAAAGGGCAAAGGGGGTCGATATCATTGCACCGGGTTTATTTACCATTTCCGTAGAGTAGCTAACTTCCTGCCTGAAAGCGTTGCGCAGAACACAAACTTCGAAGTTCGACGACGAGCCCCAGGAGTAATCGGTAAAATTGCATTCGGGAATCGAATGACGGAGACGGAAAACGCATGTATTCAACATCAGTAATTGTGGAGCATCATGGGGTTTTCCCGAAACATTTGACCCTCTGAATCGAATCGTTACATTATAAACAAGTAGATGCCAGAGTAGCCGGTGAAACAGCAAACAATGTGAGGTGCAAACTGGAAAAAGAAAGAGCTGCGCTCTTACCTGATTCCCTTACCTGATTAACATACTGTACATGCAGAATATGTAATCTGAAATGTCAAAAATGATGAGGCAAGTGACAATTTTGATCCATTTATAACAGATAGAAATCCAGTTCAAGAACTTAGATATGTGGATGATATAGTCCTTCTCTTAAATAGTGCGATAGAGTTTAATTGTCTGTCAAGAGACAGTGAAAATCACAATCTTTTTCTGAACACACATATATATATATCTCATCTCATCTCATCATGTTCCTCTTGTACCTTGCGGTGTCGAGGTGAAGTATAAACTTCGTGAGAGTGCCCGGTTATGGGCTTCGTATATCGACATTCCCATGGATTCTGTTATTCCCTCCGTCCAACGTTTACGTGGGCGGCCTCTTCCTCTTATATATAACATAATAATAATAATGTTTACAGATAACATGTATGCCAACCAAACATCACAATCAACAATGAAGACATATAAAACAGCACAGACCTTGAATATCTGGGCTTTATAATCAACAAAACACGGGGATTGTTCAAAAGAAGAAGCAGATCGGTCATAACAATGCAGAGGTTAAAGAATAGTAAGAGCCTATGACACAACACCAGCAAACAAGCTACAGTAAAACGTTCAAGAAGTACATCCTTCCTGTGACAAACATATGGATGTGAGTTGTGGACCAATTCGTTACCACTAAATAAGAAAACTGGGACTTTTGAACTGTAATGTTGCAGACAATTATTTAAAATGCCACGGTCACGGAAGAAGAGAAATTGTGACAAGTTCTGAACAACGAAGTAAACTGACTCATATATAGCATCATGCATCGGTAACTGACATACTTCAGTCATGTTAAATGTTACAGTGGCTTGGAAAGCACAGTGCAAAACAGAAGAAAAACAGAGGGCCACTGAAGAACAGGAGGATATAAAAACGCTACAAGGACACCTTTAAGACTGCTATTAAAGACATTCAACATCAACGCAAACACACGGAAGGCTGCTGCCCAAGTCGATCGAAGGGGTGATGAACAGGTATTCACCAATGTGCAACAAGTCCTGAGACAGCAAAGATCGCACTAGCATATACACGAAGACAAGCCAAAAAGTTCAGTGTGACACATTCACCTACTAGTGTGACAATAATAATGGGGCTCTTCGCTGGTTGTTGAAGATCAAGACGGATTGCGTGTGGGAATGTCCCGCGTGCTGTGATATTAGTTCTTGACTCAGCTTAACTCTGATTTGTTGCCATTTATTCTTGATATTGTTTTCTACATCTTTACCGCGGTTTAGCCGAACATTAACAGACTGGATACAGCTGGGAGCGATAGATGTGCATTCGGAATTAGTGCGAAAATAGTGATATCTCCTCACCTACACTCCAGCATCTGAGAGAAATAGGAAAAATAAGGCTGTGTTGCAAGTGCAATGGCGTGGATTTGTAGTTAATCAGTCATTCAAACTGTTTCCTTTTTCTGTAGGCACCAACGTCTAATGTATACTTACGGTAAACATGGACAGAAATGTTACAGTCATTCAGTTGGTAGACCTAGAGCCGTCAGAAGTAATCACGTTTTGACATACTTAGACAGGGCTGTCAGAATCACTCTTGACATATAGCCAGCTCTGTCAGGTGTCAGCGAGGTTGGGGGAGGGGGGAAGGGATGATGGAGTAGGGTGGAGTCCTGGCTTATAGTCTATGGTGTCCGCTTCAGATTCTGATGGTGCTGGGATCGATCACATCATAGAGCTGGGAATTGTTCAAAAAAAAAAAAAAAAAACATCACACGGCATTTAGAAATCGCAAAAGAATAGGCCGTAATCGCTGTATTTCTAAAACTGTTAGTAAAGAAACCATATCTTAGTTGGAATGTGTTTAGAGAGAGCAAACCTTACACATGTGCATGCCAAAGTCTGACCATTGAAGTGCATAACTTCGCATTTCCCTTGACTGTTGAACGAAAGAAGAAAAGGCCAGTTCTGTGCTTGCTTGCTTGCTTGCTTGCTTGCTTGCTTGTCTTCGCTGACTGTGAACTCCAGCGCGAAGTCCTGTATGCCGGATGAAGACATCCTGTTGTCCAACATCAGTGTGATGTCATACAGGACCTGAGGTTTGCGTGAGTATCCGTTGTCCCATGTCTGGCTTATCGGTGTGCAGACTAGTGGTTCCTCGCTGTGCAGGCAGATACTCTCCGACTTCGGAGGAGTCAGTTCTGTAATAACCACTACTTTGTCAATATTGACAAATCTATTATAATCACTTCCTGTCACAATGCATGCTTCTACAATGACTACGTTAGATAAAAATGCTGTTACTTCTTCCTCTTCATTGTTCGCACTCAGGCCTGCATGCTAATGTCTCTAATACTGAAGTTTCCGTGGCGAAGTTCGGGTTCCGAGGGTCGCGGGTTCGTATCCGGCCTCCATCATTGGGTTCTGGCGCGCAATTTTCTCGGAGACTCGCGGAGTGGAGAGGGGTGGTAGGGAGCTACGAATATCGTGTTCCCGTATGACGCTTTCGGCAGGCCGCTTAGAGGAAAGAGACCGAGCCATATGTGACAAGACCCCCCTCCCCCCTCTCCTTGCAATGAAGTCGATCCGCGCACCTGTAAATTCATCCCCCCCCCCCCCCATTTATGTTTCTAATAAGTATATATGTTAGTTTCAGGGTTATGACATTCCCGTACAGTTTTTGGTGAAGCCAAGTAAGATACAAACAATCGTTAACATAGACGTTCACTGTGCTCAGGCAAGTGGCGTCTGTGGCCTAGGGGTTAGTGAACGCAGTGTCACAATTTCCGGACATACAGACATGAAAAATCGGAATCACCCGCAGACGATTTGGGATTTGGCTTAAGCAATGACAAACTACTGAACGTAAAACTGCCAAGTAAATAACAAACCGCCAATAAATAATTGGGTTGATAGCAATCAGTCGCAGAGTGGGTCTAAACATATTGGCTTTCTGAGTAACAAGATCATCAACATTCTGAACATATTGTCTCTCTTTTAAGGGGGTCCACCTCAAGTGAGCTCAAATGACATCGGCTATCTAACACCTTGGCCAGTCCGCCACTGATTGCAACGTTCTGTAAAAGGATATGCAAATAACTTTATCTTATGCAAAGTCAAATCTGCGTGTAATCTCTGAATGTTTGGCAGATACAAGCTGAAATCTGTTGTAATCCCTTCCGTTGTCACAGACACATGGTTGACTTGTTAGCCCGTTGGAGCAGTAAGGACCACGATTGTGGGACTTCGGCTGATGTGAGCGTCAGTGCATGGCGCGTTTAATGGTTCCAAGTCAACAAAGCGGTGGAACGCAAATAAGAATAATTAAAATTTGAATTTCAAATGTGACTTTATTTGACATCTTTTATTATTGTTATTATTATGTCCTTTAATAGCCGGGTCCCTCGTGTTGACTTAAACTAAGCCATAAAACTACTGCTTCTCGCCATGGTACTTGAAGGTGTCTTGACCCAATTAAAACACCTCCTTGACTTGTTCAAAGCAATCCTGGCTAGAGGGATAGCTGTCTTCTTTTCAAGTTTTTGTGTTAAAGAAAAACAGTATTATGTACCTTTTGCATTTCTTCCCAGGAGCGACTTTGTATAGTTGACCCAATAGTGTCGGATTTCTTCTCCTTCCTCTTTTTTTTTTACCAGCAGGATTCTGGGGTGGACCTCTAAGGTGGACCCAGTTTTGTAATACTGCTTGCTTGCTTGTGTTCGTTGGCTTGAGCTCCAACGCGAAGTCCTGTATGTCGGATGAAGGCATCCTATTGTCCAACATCAGTGTGATGTCATACAGGACCTGAGTTTAGTAATACTGCTATCTAGTACATGCGAAGGCCTATGACGTCAGATCCAGTGGTAGTGGCTGTGACCGGATTGATTTTAGCTTTATATTCTTTCCAGAGTACTTTGCTGGAATGGGTGGTCTTTATTATAACGTTATCATGACTGCTCACACTTTTCACTTTATCGCTTCCTCTACGACTGTTTTCCTATCTGTCTTGTTTCCCTTTACATGTTTTCAAATATGGGTTTTGTTTCTTGAAAACGTATAGCAACTTTCAGCATGCTACCATTAAGCAGCATATAATGATTAGTCTGTTACTAAAGAATAAAACAAATCCAGGTCTATTTCTTCGAGGCCTACTTTTTCTGCATCTTCTTTACTGCACTATTTATTTATGTGTAATCCTCCAATAGAAACAAATCGAGGTCGTGGGGTAGGTATATCCCTCTGTCAAAGAAGAAATATGGTGCCACCTTCCCTCCGCTAGTTTTGGGCAAGGTGACGTACCTATATAGCCATCCGATCAGGGCCACTTGAAACCATACAAGCAGGTGGTGGGTGGAGCTTGAGAGCAGCCGACAGATAGTTATTGGTTGTTATCTAAAGTTGCACGAAGGTAAAAAGAGAATCTCTTTATGGAGATAATAGCTACGCTCACCGACCAGTATGGTCACCGACAAGAAGAAAAGCAGTGACAAACAATCTTATTTTCAGTTGCCAGCACATCATGTGTGAACACCAATTTGCTGTAGACAGACACGGCCACCAACGCCACACTGTATGGGCTATAAGAAGAAGAGAAACACATAAGTTACTTCTTTCGCAAGTATTATAATTATATTATTTACAACTAAACTGTGGGAGACGTGTGGCGAAGTGGTTAGCATACTTGCTTGCTTTCTGGCCCAGTGGTCATGTGTGCGAAGCTACTCGACAATTTTTAAAGAAAGCTGGCATTCGCTTTCTGTCCACCGACCCTAACATTGGTACCAGAAACAGTCCTGGCAAATAAAGGTTGCTGGCGAGATACTGACCATATCGCACATTGAGTGCCAATCTGTATACAAATATGGGGGATAGCTCCATGTACGAAATACGCCACATGGCGTGAAAATTAGTTCTTTGTGCACTTTACTAAACTGTGGTCAATATGTATTCGAATTGATGGTTAGCTAATGTAGTGGTTTAGACAGTTCTTCTGTCCTCATGAATAAGTTTATGCCACTTTGACCATTGTTTTTCAAGGTCTTCAAGAAGTACTTTAGTTTTTTCTGCTTTATAATTTTTTTTTAAAGTTGCATATCCTTTACAGGACGTTGCAGTCAACACCAGTATTTTACTGCGTTGGCAAGTTTTACGTTCAGTAGTCTGCCATTGCTTTCTGAACGACCGCCTCCCATACCAACACGTTAAAACTAGCGAGTCACGGTCTGCTGCCAAATCGGTCACCGCTGTATTTCGAACGCGGGTAAGCGGCATTACGAATCGCGTCCACCATGCCATCGTCACGGAGCTCAACTGGTCTTCAGATTCAAAATAGTCATTATTGTGAATCACTATAAAATGCAACGCTATCGCTTCTGCGGCAACTATGCCGAGTTGCTACTGAAATAAAAATAAAACACACACAAAATGACTACAAAGTTCTACGTAAGACATACATACACATATAGTGGCCAACGTTTCGAATCAATGTATTTGTCAACCGACAAAAAAGAAGAAAAAAAAGAATATACCAGAATACTTAGCACGGGTTCTCAAAGTTATGAGCTGATCGGACTACTTTCGGGTCCCGAGCTAAGTATTACTCTGTGTGTGAGTGGGGAGGGGGTGCGTGGGTGCGTGCGTGAGTGCGCGGGCGTGTGTTTGTGTGTTTGTCATGTATGTTCTTTTTTTTATTTTGTCTCTCCGTTTATTAATTCTTTGATCCAAACGTTCACCTCTGTGTGTGCGTGTGTGTGTTTGTGTGTGTGTGTGTGATTGAGTGAATGTGTGTGTGTGTGTGAGTGAGTGAGTGAGTGTGTGGGTGTGTGTGTGAGAGTGAGTGTGTGTGTAGGTGTTGTGTGAGGTGAGTGTGTGTGTGTGTGTGTGTGTGTGTGTGTGTGTGTGTGTGTGTGTGTGTTCGTATACTCGAACGTCTTAGTTATTTCTGTTTTATTATAACTAAAGAGTTAAAGGAATTATTTTAAAATGTACAAATAGAGCAAACCGAAACAAACATGACTGACAAAAAGTTACCAAACAACCAACAGTGGTGCCCCCAGCGATTGTAAGAGTTAAAACAATTTAACTCCTGTTATTTCTACTGCACAGAATCAAAACTAGCTCTGTTTGCCTTGTTGCACGACCTAGCCTGTTGTCACAACATTATTAACAACAGTGTGCCTCATTTCAAATATTGTCTAATTCTCCGGCAAACTAATTTCATTTATTTCTCATGGCTGTGTCAAGTTTGAAATGTCTCAGTCTTCAAATTGTGAATGTTGACTTAGGAAGAGCCATGCGCCCTTTGACTGGGCTGTTACCGTGTTTGACTTGCCGCAGACGTCCTGCTAACAATGACATTGCACTAGAAAACTCCCAGTTGTCAATGAACTTGCACCAGAGAACTCCTAACAATGTGCTTGTACAGCTTGTTTTGTTAATGTCCTCTTTAGCTCACGAAAATATCGACAAGGGAAAATACCGGGAGTCTGCAGTAGTGTGGGGGATTGACGCTCGCCTGTCGACGTAGTGTGCATGGGTTTGATCTGCGTCGAGGCGGATTAGAATTTTTAAAATTGATTTGGGATCACAGTCTGTCCAGCCTAAGATGTGTAGCAGGAAATGGCTTGGGAAATAAATGCGGATTGTATGATACTGACCGCATCATTCACTAAATGTCGGTTGGTCTATAAATATGTGTCTATCACCATATATCAAACTGGGTGATGTGGGTAATATCACACCGGGCATCTTCGCCGGCAAAGATATTTCCTCTAACCCATTACGTCGATCTGTGAGAACGGGTCAATTAAACAATTTGTAAAATTCTGTTTCAATGCTATTTCAAACCCATGACTGCAGGACCTAGCAAGCGCCTAAAATACAAGATATAGTGGATACAAATATGCATAAGAAGATGACCGGTTATGCTAAGGATGTTATAAATGTTCGACTCGGTCCCCGGGTGTACCTAAATAAAATCAACTAGCCGTATTCGACCCAATAAACAATAAGTAAACGTTGTATCGCCTGGCTATATAGAACTGCATAATTTGGTTATATGCCATTAGTGCAACTATTGACGAGGAAGAAGACCATTAATATATCCAAAATCAGGCACGAACATATTCAGGTCTGTATTATGATTACTTAATAGAAAGTTGTCTATGAAAACATGGTAGTCTAATGCGGAAATGTTCAGTGTGTCAGAAGAAAACGGATTTAACGGTATTTAAAGGCAAGGGGAGCATCAAGTCACCGCGCAGCTGCGCCGGGTTTTATACTATGTGTCTCGGTTTTTTTTCACAGGGAGACATGTCTTAAGCGTCTCACAAAGCATGAACTTCGTAAAACCGACTGTTGCAGTTAGAAATCCAACCCTCAACCTTCGTAGCGCGAGGGAAACGGTGTAAACACGTTGTCACGACGACTCCCTGCGTCAGAAGTAAATTATGGTCAAGCAGCGATAGTGTATTCACTGTACACCACGTCATATCGAGTTGTAGTTGTAATCTGCGAAGCACATTCAACGTCTACGCTAAATAATCATTTGTTATACTTACACTGAAAAATACAAACAAGTTTTGTGTCAGAATATCAACGACTTGAAAAATGAAAATTTAGAATTATAATTATTGTTCAAGCGAGAGAGGAGCGGCTGGCCGAGTGGCTAAGAATTCTGGGTTCTCCTTCTGGAGACCCGTGTTCGAATCCTCGGAAATGTTCAAGACCCTCCTGTCCTACACCGCAAGGTACTTATAAGCAGTAGATGACAGTTGACAGACAGTTCAAGCGAGACCACGATGATGCTAACAAAGACCTGGGCTATAATAATAAGACGAGTATAAAACAATATCTGGGAGTCACGAAGCGTATGGACTAGGCGTTTACCATCTGGTCCCGTGGTCATGGGTTCGAATTTGCTGGGAAGAGGTGTTTATACATTGACCTGGGCTTAAATGGGTATTAAGTAATGTCCAGGTAATGCCCAGCACCAAATACCCATGACGTCTTGAAATGTTTTAAAGCGTCGGTGACATTTTTTTTTTTTTAATTGACAATAGTAAAATATACTTTTGACCGAAAATGTTGCAAATTGCAATCGCATTTAAGAGTCCGTGACAGACACAGATATTCTAAGACTTTCTAAAGAGATAAAAGGCAGACATGAATTCATAGCTACAAATCAATCATTCAATCAGGCGCCGTCTCCACGGTGAAGGTGGGCTGCAGTGGATCTCCAACACCGCCTGTACATTCAGTCAGATTTATGTTCGTCCATATCTTGATGTTATCTACCCACTTGTGTCGTTGTCTGCCTCTTGCTCGCTTGCCCTCAACCTTGCCCTCTAGTATTGTTTTTATAAGAGTGTTATGTCTTTTAACGTGGCCGAAATGTTTCACTTGCCTCTTTTTTATTTCTTTCATTAACTCTCTTTTCTAGTTTTTCTAGACCCTTTATATTTCACTGGTTTTGTTTATATCAAAGAAAATGGTGACACCAAAATGTGACATAGAAATAGAAGGGAAAATCCTTAACCAAGTTGATAATTTTAGATACCTAGGGGCATTTATAACATCAGATGGAAGATGTACAACAGAGATTAGGAGTAGAATAGGGCAGGCAATAGCCGCTTTTCAGAAAATGAAGAGTATCTTATGCTATAAGTCACTATCACTGAATGTAAGAAAGAGAGTGCTGAAATGCTATGTAGAACCAGTTTTGCTGTATGGCAGTGAATCTTGGAACGTAAATGAACAAATTAAGAAGAAATTAGAAGCAACAGAGATGTGGTTCCTGAGACGAATGTTGCGAATTCCTTGGACTGCCAGAGTAACTAACGACGACTGCCTGAAACAGGCTAATGAAACTAGAACATTATATACAACAATAAGACAGAGACAAACATCTTTCTTCGGTCACGTGATGAGAAGAGAGGCATTGGAGAACATCGTGACAACTGGAAAGATCGAGGGGAAGAGAGGCAGAGGTAGACCAAGAAAAGTGATGCTGGATGGATTGAGACGGTGGCATGGAGGAATATCAGCACCAGAGTTGATCCAGAAAACCAAAGACCGAGATCTATGGAGAGCCATGAACGCCTACGCCAGCCGGCACGGCACCTGATGATGATGGTTTTGTTTCCAAGAAATACAACATATTCTTCTGTAAATCCACATCTCCACTGCCTCTATTCGACTTTCTAATTGCTTGTGCAATGTCCAGGCTTCCGCGCTATATAGTAAGGTTGAATAGACGTGGGTAAGTCACAAATGGCTGTAGAAAAATAACTACATATGATAACAACTTGAAAACAGTTTATTTTTATACATACATTGTCCCTTTATTTCTCAACATAATTTCCACCAACATTGATGCACATATCCCATCGTTTTATCAGGCCTCCCAAACCGGCTGAGCAGAAATGTGTGCTTTGTTTTCATTTACCGGCCATCCCACAGAACAGTGTGACTTACTTATTGACTCGAACTCGTAACTTTGTCTACCCAGCTATGCACCGTTTTACGGGACAAACATTTGTCAGCATAAACACTGACAATCCACCTCGAGGGGAGACATTTCGCGAATGACGCCGAAGTTGAATATGAAAACGTGGTTTAGAAAAAAGAGCATGCAGTTCTATGCAACCAGTTTCGGAGGACTGATAAAACGATAGGATAAGTGCATCAATGTTGGTGGAAATTCTCATCTCATCTCATCTCATCATGTTCCTCTTGTACCTTGCGGTGTCGAGGTGAAGTATAAACAGCGGGAGAGTGCCCGCTTATGGGCTTCATGTATCGATATTCCCATGGATTCTGTTATTCCCTGCGTTCATCGTTTACGTGATCGGTCTCTTCCTCTGCTTCCCTTTGGTCTGTACATCATTGCTTGTTGTGGTATACTGTTAGTTGGTAACCTACTTGCATGGCCAAACCATTTGACTTGCTGCCTTCTAATAAAATCTAGTGCAGCTATAACCCCCACTTTAGTCCTGATTTCTTCATTTCTGTTGTTGTGATTTTTCTTTTCTCTTTTTCTGTGATTGTCCAGGTTTGGCATTAGCAACATAGAGTTGGTAGGAAGATTGTGTTGTAAAGTGCTTTCTTAGTAGTTATTGATACATGTTTGTTCTTTAGTGTTGATGCAATTTGTCCAATGAGTTGGTTTGCCTTATTGCATTTATTTTCGATCTCGTCTTCTGATTTGCCATTTGACGATATTATACTTCCTAGGTATTTGGAACTCTTTACTTGTTTCAAAAGATGTTCGTTTAGGTAAATCGTTGTTGCTTTTTCTTCTTTAGTTATAGTCAATACCTCTGTTTTACTTCTGCTAATTTTCAT
The DNA here is from genome assembly GCA_014155875.1 of Cepaea nemoralis. NCBI lineage: Eukaryota > Metazoa > Mollusca > Gastropoda > Stylommatophora > Helicidae > Cepaea > Cepaea nemoralis. The sequence goes on along the minus strand of JACEFZ010028278.1, from coordinate 148,331 downwards.
GTTATGTTCCCTACACATTTCGTTTAGACTATTCATGTGGTCTTTTAATTCAGCTTCTGATTTTGCTATTAGTGCTTTGTCATCCGCAAACAGGAGTTCTCTAATGGTTAGATTTGCAGATGGTTCTTCTTCTGTGTTCTCGTCATGCTGTGTTCTTGCGGTCTCTTTTTGGCTGGTTTCTTTACATATGTTGTCTATATATGTTAAGAACAAGAGAGGGGACAGGACACAACCCTGTCGTACTCCGGATCTTATGGTGAAGGGTTCTGAGTGTTCTCCAGTTGCTCTCACTATGCATTCGTTGTTGTTGTATAAGCTTTTGCATAGGTTTGTTAGATGTGTACTCACTGCATATTGTTTAAGGATTTCCCACAGTTTGTTTATATCTACTCTATCAAATGCCTTTTCTTTGTCGACAAAGGCTAAGTAGAGTGTTTCATTGAATTCGATTGTTTTTTTCTATAAGTTGTCTAAGAGCAAAAATGGCATCTGTGCATCCTTTGTTATTACTAAATCCAAGTTGTGTTTCGCTTAGCTGGGGTTCTATAATAGTTCGTAATCTTTTCTCAAGAATTTTGCAATTTTTTGGTGGAAATTATGTTGAGAAATAAAGGGACAATGTATGTATAAAAAATAAACTGGTTTCAAGTTGTTATTTAGTTATTTTTCTACAGCCATTCGTGACTTGTTTATTAACTTACCCTCGTATTATAACATTCGACAACTCCCATTTTAATGTGGTGTTATTGTCTCTAGAGATGTTACAAGCTACAAACATAAGATTTAAAAGCACACACACACACACACACACAATGTGGATGTATAATGATAAAAGAAAAGCATGACACAGAATAACAAGCTATATAACTAATGAAATTGCTACAGCACCGGAAACCTAAGGTTGTGGAGACACATGATGGTTTGCGCCAGTTGACCCGGTAGTTGTTGATCATCAACATGCATGACCTCGTCGATACAGATAAGACACCGCTGTCAAGGTTGTTGGCGATTATGTAGATTGTGTAATGTGAACTCCGACAGTCAATCTGCTGCTAAACTTCTAGGCCAAATAATCAGCCATATCTGTCTTGGCTAAGTCAGTCATCCAAACGGCGAAGAGTGTGAACAGTAGCCAGATTCGGTACCTGCGGGGAGCCGTCCGCCGTTGCCGTAGGTGAACTGTGGTCAGGTGGGGTGTTTTTGTTGGCTCACTGCGGCGCGGATACCGAAACATTGCGGCGCTGCTTCGTCCACGTGGCTTCGGAAGCAGGACTTAGCCAGCGATACGAGAACCAAGAATAGAGAGAGAGAGAGCTACATTTGAAACTTGGAAGCGTAGCGATCGAAGAAGTTTTGGACCACTTAGTGCAACCATTTTCTAGTGAATTTCACTTACCTGAGGGGTGTAGTGTAATTGTGATTTCGTCTGCGGAATACAAGGTGCTTGTCTTTACGTCCGCGTTTCATCATTCTAATTTGTCGAAGGCGACCAGTTAACAGGAAATTATAATCCTGTAGGTGTATCTAACAATTACCTAGCTCGGTTGAGATAAAAAGACATAAATGGGTAAACAACTATTCATAGACGCTTATTGGAGTGTTAATTCTTCAAAAACATAAAGAACTATGCTTCGTATTTTAATTGTTTAGGTCTATCGATCGTTAAAGACGTGAAAGTAGTTGCGTATTTTTGGATGTTGCATGTATTCATAATAATATTTTATAGAAAAAAATGTGCAATAGTATAGAGATTATTTCATAAAAGTGTCAACAGTCCGGGGCCATAATTCGTGCCACGTCGAGTGATGAGTTGAATTCTAGAATTTGATGTATATTTATATGTCACTTTCAAAAACAGAATGTTTTAATTTCCACTGAATTATGATTTAGTAATGTAGTAGACACTTTACCTAGCTGGATTGAAATAAAGACGCATGATTAGATAAACAACTATTGATAGACGCTTATTGTAAAGTTAATTTTGGGAATACATAAAGCCCTACCTATCTTAATTTTTAGTGATAACGGTAAAACCGCAACAGTTGTTATCTATATTTGACTGTTACGTTTACTCATAATAATATTTTATCCACAAAAATGTGCAATAATATAGAGACTAATGCATAAACAAGCAAGCAACAATCGATAGTTTACACAATTTGTTGCCAGGCATCTCGTCGTGTGCATACTGCTGAGTTATATATCATATCAACTGAATATATTAATTATATTTTAGCTGAAATAAATAACACGGATATTCACTGATAATGGTAGAATGTGGGGCATTTGTTATTTCTCGCAGTAGTCGCAGATTCACGATATTGTTTTCATGTGTATACGTTTCTTGTCATTGAGTTAATTGTGAGTAGGATTCGCGCTATCATCATTATCAACGAACTAAGGTGTTGTTGTAAATATTAGTTATCTTAAATAAGTGTCTACTGCATTAACGAATCTTTATTTTTCTTCGGCCATTTATCCCCCATTGGGATATAGCCCCTTAAACCAAACCATGCCTAGCCGTCTTATCGTTTGCTATATCATTGTTCTCTCAGTATTATTCATAATTGTTTTTAATTCCCTTCACCTTATATTTTTCTTTATTTCGTTTGTCTTGTAGATTCCAACAAATGTGGTCTATTGATGGTGTCCCCACGTTTTCTTAGTATGTATCCTATCCCAACGCCAGCGTCGTTTGTCCTCATCTCTTGGTTCGGTATTAATTCATCCCACTACTGTAGACTGTAATACTTTTCTGTGGGGGAAGGAGGAGGGGGTGACATTTAAATACTTTAGGTGCATCACCATCAACTCCTAGCATCTCACACTCCACTCGATGTGCTACGCATTCTGGCCTCAAGATGCTGAGTGAGAGGAGCTCTTACAGTTATTCATAATGTTATTTTACACAAGGAAGCGAGATGCCGCGAAATATGCCAAGCAATAAATTGTGCAACCAATTGTTTACAGCTTGTTTGTTTAAACGTGAATTGTCTTTCAGCATTTTGGGGCCGGAATTCGTGCCACATCGCGTGGAATGCCGCGAGCTGATGTATATTTAAATGTCACTTTCCAAAATAGAATGTTCTAAATTCTACTGTAGTCAGATTTATTAATGTAGTAGACACTTTTTTTTTTAGGTGCACGGTGTCATAAAGATATAAGAATGTGTGCTGTTTCTTAATAATATAATATAATATAATATAATATAATATAATATAATATAATATAATATAATATAATATAATAAAAGCTTATATAGCTTTTCTTTTACTGCCTGTTGGCTCCCAAAGAAGCAAAATTCCTCAACCAATTCACACAAAACTCTTTGTTGAATAGTTCATAATTAGCTGGATTTTGCAGCTAAAGCTTTCTACAGGACGGCGTAGCCAGCCAGCCATCAGCCCTCTGTAGTCGCCTGTTACGACGCGAATGGTAGGTTATGGTTACTATTCTTTGCCTCCCTTGTGGACTCCGGTAACACACAAGCGGGATACAACTTAGTTTTATTAAGCAGACATTAATGTTTTAGGTGAAAACACAAACCAATATTGAGCTAAAATTTTAAAAAATAAAAAAGCAAAGTACCGAGTAACTACTGACCACATGGGTAGTTTTATTTTATATATTCTTATCTTTGTTTCTACATTTCGAAAAGTTTAAATTCTCCGCAAAGGAACATCAGTTAATTTAATGACTTTAATGCTGTGGCTAGGCTTTCCCCATGGGGAATCTGGATTTGGTACATAAATACTAGACTGATCCTAATATATTAGCTTATGTCGTCCATTATGGCTGACTCAACGAGTAACGTTACACCCAGAGTCCAAATGGCAAGGAAGTGTCTTTATCGCGAATGTACCCGCTACTGCAAGCAACATAAATATTCTCTGAGACTCCCAAATGCCGTCGATATGAGCTGGATGATTTTGCTTCTATTCTTAACATGTTTGCCCTCGGACAGCCAGGCGTCTTATCGCTGTCCGCAGGAATGTATCTGCAGGTCAAAGGGATTTGTAGACTGCAGCTTCAGAAACCTCAAGTATGTACCAAGAGGAATACCACAGAATGCACAACGCCTGTAAGTAATAACTCTTGCAGTTTCTATGTTGTTGTGCCACCATTTATGTTTCTGGTTTTTTATTCTTTCAGCCCTAACCTAAAGTTGCATGTTCTTTGCAGGACGTTGGGATCAATCCCTGGTTGTGTCTATGCATGTGTACGTTTAGTTGTTTGCCATTGCTTTCTGAATGAGACGCCAGCGTTTTAAGTCCGCGTTAATACCGATGTAGGGGTTCAACCCTAATGGATTATAATTGCGACATATAATAATTATTATTATAATTTGCTCCGAAGCGGTTTTCTGTAATATAGTCATTATATTTTGTTGTTCTGAATGCCCAACCTTCTCTCCTCCCCCCAAGCAGGCGACAAGCAGTCGAACCCTCGTTCAACAGTGCTCATTACACTATCAACGCAGGTCTCCATCAACTTTGCTAACGCGGCCGCGGATATATAATGTTTATTATTGCCTGTTCGATTCTGTCTTGGGGGTTAGTGACACGCAGTTTTACGATTCGCCGATATACCGAGTCGATGGTTCGATGATCTGCCGCGGGCCATTTGGAAGCACATTACTTTGCGTTGATTTCGATGGTACGAGGCGGGATGCCGTTTAGAAATCAATGGTAAACTATTTAACGTAAAATTTCCTAGTAAATCACAAGCAGTCAAATATGCTGGGGTTGATTTGCAACATCATGTAGAGGACACGCACAACTAACTTCAGATAAAGAAATTTTTTTAAATTTGTTGCGTATCCCTTACGGGACGTTGCAGTCAACACCAGCATTTTCAGCTGCTGTTGATGTACTAGGCAAGTGTTACGTTCAGTAGTTTGCCATTGATTTCTGAACAACCGGCTCCTATACCTTTTCGAAAAAACCAGCACTGCTGTGTTTCGAACCCGGGTATACGGGCTCACAAACCACGTTCGCAACCCTTAGCCACAGAGACCGGTTCAGATAGAGAACGTTGTATTTATCTGTTCATGCCTATTCAACAATAGTACCTTTTATCTAATGCTTCCCGTTGTCTTCATTGTGATGTCTAGTGTTATATTTATCTGTTCCGTTTTCTTTAAGTTGTGTCGTTATAAATAAACCTTATTAGGGCAAATATGTAACTAATCCATGCTCGTGTGTGTGTGCGTGCGTGTGCGTGCGTGTGCGTGTGTGTGTGTGTGTGTGTGTGTGTGTGTGTGTGTGTGTGTGTGTGTGTGTGTGTGTACACACGTTGTGCAAGTGTGGATTTCCAGCCTATTCAGTTAGCATGTAATTGAAACTGCAATGTGACACAATACATGCAATTGTTCTTTAGCCAAGAATGTAGCTAGTTAGTTTAACAGCGTGACTTGGCCTGACACACTGAGAATGGCCCGCATGTGGTGTCTGTGACGGCAATCTCATTGACACATGATACATGTAACTGTTCAGTTATATGCAGGGTAGTTCATGTCTGCATAGATCTCCCCCCCCCCTACACACATATACCTACACACACAGACACATACACACATATACACACACACATGTATATATATACACACACCACACATATCATCATCAGGTGCCATGCCGACTGGCGTGACCAACCATCATGCTATCTACAGCGGCATGTATCAGTTCGTGTGCTGACACCCCTCCGTGCCATGATTCAAGACTGTCAAGAATTGTCTGTCTCTGTCTTCTTGTTTCTCCCACTCCACAAACTGTTTCAGTTGTCAGAACATGTTTTGTTTTATCATAATGTGACCAAAATTTATTACTACGTCTTTCGGATGTTCGTGATAAGTTGTCTGTGCGACTTAGGCTCCCTCAGAATGTCCAGAATACTCATTTCGACTGTCCAAGGAAATTTAGCATTCTTCCTTAAAACCACATTAATTATATATATATATATATAGCAAAGGTCCTTTTTAAATGCCTTAGGCTCATCAGGCGTGTAGTCTTCTTTTTCTTCTTTCACCTTTGGTTCAAAGACCCTCAGCCAACTCACTACAAGCCCTCCTATCCTTAGCTATCCCCTGCAGGATTCGGCCACGTCCTCCTTAATTTATGCATTCTATCCCTATTTTTTCTCCGTGTGTTTTATCTCTTCTATATTTCTTTTGCCCTGCGGATTCAAGACAATGGCCTTTCTAGTTATACTATTCTCGTGTCATTTCTAACGGCAGCACCTTTTCTTAGCCTCTGATTGACTGGTATTTGTCTAGATCTTTCATTGAATTCTGTATTGATGATTGTGATCAGTACAATTTTAGACAACCTATTTTGGGCGGCACCACTAAATGAATGTCTGTAATCTATTAGTAATCTTCTTAGTCGCTCTCCATGTTTTAGATCGATACAGCAGTATTGATTTAATGTTAGAATTTATTAGCAGAGCATATTGCAGTCATATTTTTCATAGACCAAACGGCATTCCGAGGGTGAGATGATCAATATCACGCCTGCCGATCATCATCATCATCATCATTGGCCTTGCCAACTGGCGTGGCTGATCATGCTTCTCCGCATCTTGCGATCTCAAACGGCATATATCAGTTCGTGTGCTGACTCCCTCCCGTGCTATAACATAGGAATGTCAAGACTTTTCTCTCCGCTTTCCTCCACTGTCTGTCTAGCCACAAATATTTCCAGTTTTCCACAACATTTTCCATTTGTTGTCTTCTCATAATGCGGGCTAGAAAATGATGTCTCTTTCAAATGTTCGTGGTGATTTGTCTTTGCGACTTAGCCTCCTTACAAATACGTCCAGATTGCTCATTTTGGCTATCCATGGAATTTTCAGCATTATTCTTTTAAAGAATCACATCTCCAAATCCTCCAGAGATTATTTATTTTTTCGTTTGTTTATTAATTATTCTAGCCAATTTAGAACCTTTTCGTTATCTAAATTTATCATATGAGTCCCTACTTGCTTTAAAGTAATCACTCATTTCAGGTTTGTCGCGAATAAGGTCTTATATTTACAGATTGCTAATTCTGAAACTCAGTCATGACCCAACTGCTTTTCATTAAGCCACGCTAACAAAAAATTTTGTCTTGGATAGGCAACTTTCTTTTGTTACCACATTTTTAGTATTCTAGTTCGTGTAAAGGGTTCGACTTCACAGCACAGGGTTTTATCCCGCAATGGCTCAGTCTCTTTTCGCAGGGCGGCCTGCCGAGAGCGTCACGTGTAGCACGAACTCCGGCGGCAACCGCCAGGAGTCCCCGGAGACAACTGCACCCATGAACCGAATGTCCGAGTCGGGAATCAAACCCACAACTTTCGAAGCGTGAGGCAGACGGCTTGACCACTTCGCCACGGAGGCTCCCGAATTATTCATTTATATTTTATAATATAAAATCTGGTAGATGTCGACATGCTATATATCTCAACAAGACGTCCTCTATTTATATTTTATAATATAAAATCTGGTAGATGTCGACATGTTATATACCTCAACAAGACGTCCTCCATTTATATTTTATAATATAAAATCTGGTAGATGTCGACATGTTATATACCTCAACAAGACGTCCTCCATTTATATTTTATAATATAAAATCTGGTAGATGTCGATATATGCCTCAACAAGAAGTTCTCCATTTTTAGGTTTTGAAATAAGTCTTTTTTATAATTTATTTTCACTGACTTAAGATCCAGCGTTGTCCACACACTTGCTAGCATTAATGAATGTGCGGGACTGATTTTTGGCTTGAAGGCCAGCTTTTCCTATTACCAGTGTCCCTCGCCATTAGGAGAACCCAGACTTCTGAGGTACTTGTAATTTACGTCCCCAAGTCAAGGGCGGGAAGTCAACATTTAAGTTCTAGCTGACCAGGGTGTGAAATGAACCCATTAAACACGTTGATCAGAGGCAAAAGTTTAAGATGGTTTTAAAACAATTGTTTTTATTTCAGCTTTCCCTTTTCCTCATCTTCACTCTTATATTTGGCCAAGATTACTTATTTATAAAAATAGCATAAAAACAACATGGTTACACACAAACACTAACAGTTGAATAACAAAAGTTCACAAATTTTGCGTACTGACTCTCTCAGTTGGTGACTAACCAGCGTTCCGAAAATATCGACTGTTGCGAATATCGGTACATCTTGTTCTGGAAAGATTTATTTTTTCAAAATACTGGATTTTACATTTAAGAATCTAGGAGCACCTGAATTCAGAGTTTCGACTGTATTTTCAAAGAAACCTTTGTTAGTGTGTGTGTGTGTGTGTGTGTGTGTGTGTGCGTGCGTGCGTGCGTGCGTGCGTGCGTGCGTGCGCGCGTGCGCGCGCGCTATCAACATGTTATTTTCATTCAAAAAAAAGTTGTTGTTTTTTTTCCCTGTATGAGCAAAACACTAGCTAGATGTAACTAGTGATTACATGCAAGTATATTGGGAGAAATAGTACGTGTAATAGATCTTTGGGTTTTTGTATAGCAAATATCAATTAATTATTGTAGTTTCAGTTTTCACAAATACAGTAATTCTCCTGTTTCGTCTGCTACTTTTTTTCTTCTCCGTCTTCTCATGCTTCTCTTTCTTCTTCTTCTTCTTCTTCTTCTTCTTCTTCTTCTTCTTCTTCTTCTTCTTCTTCTTCTTCTTCTTCTTCTTCTTCTTCTTCTTCTTCTTCTTCTCCCCCTCCCCCTCCTCCTCCTCCTTCTCCTTCCTCTTCTTCTTCATTCTCTTATCGACGGAAGTAAGTCACACCTAGTTGTCTACCTCTTCAGAGGTCAGTATGTCAGACTTCGAGTTGAATTTCTGTACTATATACTTCTAGACAACATTCCAAACAAGCTAACGAGCTCAATCTACCTTTGGGTAGCTTTTTATTTTCTAACAAATATGTCGGGGAAGCGATATTACTGCCTACGGTTATCGATGTCTAACTACCGTTGGATTTGTATCGGGCACAATGTACATACGGGGCGTACCTTTTTCGTCCTTATCCGAAAGACGAGGTATCAATATGTTAAGACCCAAGAAATAAGGGGAACGCGTGATATCATTACAAACCAACTGCCCCAACCAGACACAGTAATCTTTCACCAATGCATTCCCCATGCTGTAATCCAAAACTGACAACTTTCACGAGTGATCTGTGGGATATAACTCTAAGCTGAAACATTCTTACAATACTGCGGATCAAGAAGAATAAATTACTGACATTCCACAAGATCTGAAGAAAACTGGATCATAAGCAGTTTGTTTCGAAAGATGAAAGACTGGCTATAATAAAGGTTACATTGGTTTGGAAAGGACAGCAGTGATGGAAAGCCCAGTTCCTGGAAGAAGGGACAGGAGTCAAGCAGCATGAAGATGGGAACTGGACATTGAAAACACCTTGAACATAACAATGAATATGGCAGGTGAGACGGCAATGGTTCAAGATCCTTACCGGTACGTCGTGATGAGAACAGCGCACTCCAAAAGGACCTACACAAGGATGATGATGATGATGATGTAGAAAGGTCAAACTTAAGGAGCCTTTCCCACGTCTTGACGCTACTGGATATATGATGCTGGCCCCATATTTTTACCGATCAGTTGGCCTTCGATTTGGGAAGAGATGAATATCACGCCGGTCACATTTATTTCCTAGAATTTATCCAGGTACCCATTTTAGCCTAGGTTAACCTGAGTATCCAGGTGCATTTTAAAACAATCAACACCTCAAGTGAGATCCGAACACACGACAAACACAGTAACCACTTCCCTACCTCGACTCGCGAACTCTAGTTGTAGTTATAGCAATGCTGTGTAGTAAATCTGCATGGCAATGAGTTCCATACGTTCTTGAGACTACACAGCCAGGTAATGGGTTAGCCGAGAAGGAAACACGGTAATTTCTAATATTCTGGGTTTTTGTGTCTTTTGTTTCAAACAAAGGGTAAATAAATTTCGGAATGCCGACATAAAGATTAATCGCACCAGGCTTCGGAAATGTTTATTTTGACCTGATTCTATATATAGCTGAAAATTGTACACTGACTATATACACGTTCTGTCTGTCTGTATGTCTTTCTGTTTCAGTGTCTGCGTGACTGCGGGCGAATGTTTGTGCGTGCGTGCGCGTGTGTGTGTATGTGTGTGTGTGTGTGTGTGTGTGTGTGTGTGTATGTGTGTGTGTGTTGAGAGAGTGATTGATGGATACATGTATGCGTTGTTTTCAATGCCTTGCCAGTAAGCACAATTTAATTCAAGTAGCCCAACATGAAGTAAAGGTCTCCAGATCACGCCATGAGAGGTGTTGGGTAAATGGTGCTAACTCTTATTTTAGACAAATGGGAACTCAATTAGTGATGTCATTGTCACGCTGGCCGCCTGCACTTCTCAGAAGATGTCACTGATAAATAAAAATGTCAAGTCTCGAATGGGATTCGTACAGATGGCCACTGGGCCGGCGACAAGCATGGGAACCAGGGCTCTATCGTGGCTCGCAGTGAAATACACAAAAGGTAGAATGATATGCCCAGTGTTAGCGAAACAAATCGTCAATAGAATACCACGCTGTTGTAATGTAATTAGAAACATATCTAGTATTGTTGATGGCTATTTGGCAAGTTTCTGTGTTTCACTGTTATGCGCCAGATTAAGCCTCTGTATTGTTCTGTCTACGCTACTATAGTCTGAGTCACAAGGAATTAAAGACCAATCGTCTGAAAGAACAATTGAAGCAATAACAAGGGCAGTAAAGAACTACTTTGTGAGGCGGTAGCAGTCAAAGCGAGGTGGTACTGGAGTCAAATTCCCACGAGGTGGAGGTTGTTTTCTGCACACGTGAGCACAGGGGTGGAACCGGCGTCCTGACATCGGTAGCAGATGTGGGAGATTGGGCAAGCTGTGTTATACTGCCACACAACTCACCAAGAGTCATTTGGTCAAGAAAGTATTGACATGTCTCCGTGACCACAATATACCAGTACAGTGTATTGTCCATCCATTCCAGATTAACTATATAATGTTGATGTGCTACAGTGAAATCGTGGCTGGTGAATCGAACAGCAGCGGCCTTCATGGAGACATACAGTGCATTTCGCTACGGAAAATGGACGTCCGAAACTGCAGATGCCTAGACTTCCACAGGGCTCTCCATTGTCACCATTACAATTCAACATCTAAACATGAAGATTAGTCACAAGATCAGGAGGATATCCACCATATGATTGTGATGTTCGCATCTATAGAACTGACTCAGATTGACCAGAAGTGGTCAGAGGTATACAAAAGACGCTACAAGGAATCTCTTAATAGAGTGACGAGCCCAGCTCAGCGGTGAATCCCGACAAGGCATGGATGATGCTCTGCTCCTTTAACAACGACTAAACAAACGCCAACGCCTGATGCGTATTTCAATGCTGAAAGTATTGAAAGACATGGCCTGCTGAAATGTATGGGGGCTTGTCACTGACCACAGTTTCTCATACAAACATCAAGTTGATAACATTATACAGCGTGTCATGGGTTGATTGATATCAGTGAGATCTATCATCATGGCCGAATGAGTAATAGTGATCGCTTTTAAACTTCCAGTGTGTTGGTGACGAGGTAGAGAGTTCAACCCCTTCACCGGTCATTTGGACTAAAATGTTGACTTCTCTCCTTGACTTGGGAACACAAATTACAAGTATCTCAGAAGTTGGAGTGGATTCGCCTGATGGCGAGCGACTATAGAAAAAGGGAAAGCTGATCCACACGCATAAATCAGTCCAGTGGACTAGAATTAATAGCACATGTATGGACTACGCTTGAGTTCAGTGCGACCGCCCAAAAAAGAATCTTGTCTTATCCGTTATTGAGTGCGAGCCTGGGTATATTCACCCAGTCGGCAGAGCAGAGTGATCTTTGGGATATAACTGTTAAACGATTGTTGCGTATCCAAAATGAACGGACGCGAATAGCGCTGAGTTGTACAAAACATTCCCATGAAAACAATGTTGTATATGCTTCTACTACCTCTCAATCAGATAAGAGAACCATTGACCCCCCCCCCCCCCCAGCTAAGAATTATTTAAATGCCACAAGTGGCATCAGGCAACCACCACATAGGAACATTACTGACACTAGGATAGAAATACTCAGGCGTAGAACGCCATGGATGATAATGGCAGAGAAGGTGTTCACGCAAGTGATGCGGGTCAAAGATGCCTACTGCTGAGGAGTGAATTCATAAGCACGGAGACAGAGCAATATATCACGATAGTTTGCTATTGATTTCTGAACGGCCTACGCCTCATACCATCGAAATCAACCCAAAGTAATCTGCTTCGAAATGGCCCTCGGTTTATCATCGAACCCTCTACTCGGTATATCGGGGAATTGTGAAACTACTTTTCACTAACCCCAAGGACACAGAATCGAACAGACAATAAGACAATATCAACGGCAGCAGTGTTGATGGAGAACTGCGTTGATAGAGTAATGAGCAGGGAATGTAGGAAGTGGTGGAATGCGACAGAAGAGTTCGGTATTGGGCATTTGATATAAGACATCACTCGAAAGGATGATGCAATAGTATTCCCAACCCATCAATGCGGTGAGGTGAGAGATCAAACTGAATTTTCAACGCTAGAAGGAGGTACAAAATCATTGCAGAGCAGAGTGAAGCGCGTTCAAGCACGACATGCAGCATCAGCATTGAAGTAGGGGAGTTATGCGTACCCAATTTTACAACGTATTCTAAGATGGAGAACATATAGTTAATTCTCCATTGATGGTGGATGACAAATGTTGCCACATACAAATCCCTAATTTAACGATAAGGAAAACACACCTCAATGAATGTGCGAACCCCCGAATTACAGAACGTGTGCATGAAAAATCATCCGCGGTAACCCCTAACCATTAAACAATGTTTTCATTATGACTATTCTCAACACACAATCTGTGGGAATAATGAAGTACACCGAGAGAACGGTGTGACGCAACGTGCTTGACACAAAAGGCATAACCAGTTATGACACTTGACGTCAACTTCGATGCAGATAACAGCTGTCTATTCAGTTCAGACTATTCATTCGCTCCAGCTGCCTCCCGCACTGTGGCACAGTTGATCTCCGAATGTCGCTTCCCAGGAGTAATAGGAAACCTTGGCGGCTCTGTGTAAGATAATCTGTTTATATCATCATCATCATGTACTATGCTGTGCGGCTCAGTCGACTATGTTCTCCACAACCATTATGCCGTCTATAAATAAATGACGTCTTTTTTTTTTTTTTTTTACACGTTTTATAGTGCATTGTGCATACTATTCTGGACCATATTTCTATAGACCAATGGGCACAAGATGATGGTTTGGTCAATATCAGCAGTCTTTACTTCCCAAGACATTTCCTGGTACCTATTTTAGACAGTGTCGAACTGGGAGTTCACGTCAAATATTTAAAACATCGAATCCGCTCCGATGCGAATCCAACCCAAGACCACGGGGCCAGCAAGCGGGAGCGTGAATATGCCTTCTGTGTTTTTGGTTATTTTCACAGCACGTCGTCTTCCACATTCTCTCTGCGGGTCCATCCAGCGTTTTCTGTCTTTGTCGACCTGTATCTTCCTGAGTAACCCACCTTTCTACAAACTCTCTCTTCTCAAACGAGTAATTTGAGCAAACCCTGATGATTCTCCGGACCCCATATACGTAATCACCTGTCTTTGTGAATTTACATCTCGTTATACTCGGATATTAGTCTGTGTAACTGTCCGTGGGATTCTTGACATTGTATAATGACTACATCTTAGTGGCCTCTTTCCTCTCTAATCTTAATCTAATGGAATTCATTTCTTGCAGCGCTATCTTGTCTATGTGGCTCTAATTTCTTTTTAATCTTAATCTCATCACTTAATTTCTTTAAGGCTAGCTTATGTATCTGATCTTTAGTTTCTTTCAAATCTGAATTTAGTCACATTAAATTTTAGTAACGCTTTCCGTCTAAGTGGCGTGTAGTTTCTTTCTAAACTTAGTTTAGTCTCATTAATTTCTATTGAAACTACCGTGTGACCATTAGTTTCTTTCTAGTCTGAATCTAATCATTTCAAAATATCAGTATCATGTATACGCGGCCTCTCATGCTTCTCCTTCTTTCTTCTTCCCCTTCGTCTTGTTCCTATTTTCCCTGGTTTCCCCCCACCCAGTGAAGTTTAGGAACGCAATGACCTCATTTATTTTGCCATCTTTTGTAGCTCCCCCCCCCCCCCCCGAATCCTCCATCTCTCTCTCTCTCTCTCTCTCTCTCTCTCTCTCTCTCTCTCTCTCTCTCTCTCTCTAATTCTCACCCCCATGTGTTAATTATGTGTCACTTTATTTATTTTGCTGGTGGGCTCTAGAGAAACGAATTTTCTATTTATACTATTACCAAGTTTTCACAATGTGTGCCTTATCTGGCATCAGCTTCTTTCTGTTTGATTCTTCACGCAGCCCATGCCATCAATATTCTCTGTCCGTTGAATTTCATTAGTGGCGGTAGTTGCTGTTGTCTTCATAATCCAGTCAATAGTCAGTGAGAATAATACAGGTGACAAAAGCCGCCTTTTATAACATGTATGATGGGTTACTTTGGTACTGTTGCTTCCCTTATGGGCGATGATAATGCTTGGGCGAACATCTATGTATTGTCTAGTTACGTTATCGTATCTAGTCAGATAACCTCGTTTATACGCCGTCAAAGCACACTCGAGTTATGGTACTTAACGTAAAAGACTCTTTTACCTGGCTAAAGGCGCGTTGTGTATATAGTGCTGGACATACATTTGCACAGACCAGTCGACACTCGGTTGATGTTATATGTGCCACGCTGAATATCTTCACTTCCCAACACATTTTCCGTACCCTCTTAGACTTGGTCGACCTGGTCTGTTCTGTAAATGTGTCACTAATTTCAACTTTATTTTGTACAATTGTTTACACATTTTCGTTACATCTGAAAAATCGTGGACGAGCTACCGCTTATTTGTAATGATTGTTCCAACTGCATTATTGTTAGAGCTCTCACTGGCGTGTCATAGTTAGCTAGGTACAACTTTCGCTGTCGAATGGATCAAAGCCCTCGTTCCCAACCTTCCGGTGTGCTGATGCCGAGGTAACGGTTTCAACCTCTATACCGGTCGGTTGGACTAAAATGTTGACTTCTCCTCCTTGTCTTGGGGACGTAAATTATAATTACCTCTGAATTCGGAGTCGGTTCGCCTGATGATGAGCGACACAGGTAGTAGGGAAGACTAGTCCATATGGAGAAATCAATTCGGTCCACTAAAAGTAGTAGCACGTGTATGGACTACGCTTGAGTTCACGAGCAGACAGCACACAAAAACACCGTTCACCATACTATGATTAATTTATAGCCTGTTTTGCTTGATACAGTTTCCTTATGACCGTAGTGGTCTGTTCAAAGTAATGTGGCAATAAATTCATGGACTCTAGCTGAGCTAGAATAATTAATTAGTTCCAACCTTTACGCGGTGGTGCACTCTTTGCTAGTGTTGTTTAAAACAACCCTTAGCAAGTAGTCCACCGGCGCGTACAGTGTTGAACTAATTAATTATTCATTTTTGCGAAGTGGCTAAATTCGGCCCCAGCATCGTTATCTCCAGCTTTAAGATTACATCAAGCTGCATGCTCGCTTGTAATCCTGTCTTGATATTTGCCAGATATGTTTGTCTGTTAATAAATAACAACTCTGCCGCTTCGGATTGTAAAACCACGAACAGCAAAATATGTTTTGCTTGTACAATCTGGTATACGCGTGTTGGGATCGCTGAAGCTACAGAGTTCGTGCACTTATCTCATAGAACCTCACTCTCTTGTGGTAGAGTCACACGTGTATTTTTAATTATACGTGGTACAGGGTCATTCACTTTTTCCTAGGTAGTTTCCGTGCCGAAGTGGTTACCCCATCTACCTCGCATTCCGAAAGTCGTGGGTTTGATTCCGGGTTAATTCGCTCGGTTCATTCTTTCATTCATTCAGTAGCATGTCCTTTACAGAACTTCTCTTCCATAACAGCCACCCGGAAAGCTTCTCGGGCATAAGCAAGACGTCCCGCCTCCGATACACCCATCTGGAGATCATCTGCCACATCCTGCACCTATCTGCTCTTGGGTCTTCTTCTTCCTCTCTTCCGAGGCATACACCCCTCCGCAGGTCCGCATGGCCGAGTGGGTAAAAGTGCGTGTTCTTAAACATTCGGTGTGCTGATGCCGAGGAAAGAGCTTCAACTCCTACGCCAGACAGCTGAACTAAAATGTTGACATGTCGTCCTTGACTTGGGGACGTAAATTACAAGCACCTCCGAAGTCAGAGTGGGTTCGCCTAATGGCGATGGACACTGTTAATAGGGAAAGCTAATCCAACGCAAAATCGAGTCCATCACTACTGTAAATAGAGTGTATGGACTACGCTTGGGTTCAAAGAGAGCGAGTGCAAATATATATATATATATATATATATATATATATATATATATATATATATATATATATATATATATATATATATATATATATATATATATATATATATATATCCATGATTGTTCTCTCCAAACTTTAAAGATGTTTCAAGCGACCAAAATATTTCAATTTTCTCTGTTTTATCGTCTTTAGTACCCAACCTTCTTCAATATTCATTTGTTCTTTTCTGTATCCAAGATATTCTTAGAACCCGTCTATAACATTTATATTCAAAAGCACGTATGCGCTGTTCCGCTTGTTTAGTAAGTGTCCATGTCTCACAGGCGTATGTTGCAATGGGAAAGGTGCATGCTCTTTAAAATCTAATTTTTCTGTTCTACCTATCTTTCTCCACAATTTATTCACTTTTTTTAGTTTCCCAAGAGCAATAGATATCCGTCTTTTAATTTTCTTCATTGTGTCACCATTGTTGGTAATTAATAACCCAATAAATAAATAAATGTTTTGCATATCCTTTGACATCGCTGTCAACATCAGCATCTTTCAGCTGCTTGTTGATTTCTTGGCAAGATTACGCTCAGCAGTTTTAATAACCCAAGGTATTGGAAATTTTTCACCACCTCCAATTTTTCCTCGTTAACATCTGTATGCATTATCTTTATTTTCGCTATGTTAAGATATTCGTTGTGATATTCAGTTGTGTTCGGTTCAAGAGTGCAATTTTCTCTGAGATTCCTGGAAATTGTTGTGGAGCTACGGAGTTCGTGCTTTGAACAACGCTTTCGGCGGGCCGACATGCTAAAAGAGGCTGATATTATATAATAACACGTTTGTTTCATCTTGCTTTAACATGCATTTGAGTGTGATGTATATGTTGTTTATTTTACTTTGTCATAATTTCATCAGTCAATTTTTCTAGGTTTTCTAGTTTTATTATTTCTAAACCGCACCTTCGTCTAACTCAGTGGTTCTCAACCTTTTTTTGGCCCGTGCCCCCTTCACCATATTTTCAGAACGTCATTCCCTCTCCCCCCCCCCCCCCTTCGTATTTCCTACCTAAAAATCCCACCCCGCCCCTACACAGTATACGTAATAATGGAAGCTAAATTTAATTAGCACATACTAAAACAAGTCTAGACGTCCACATAAAACTGACTTTGTGGGTCTACTTACTTTATAAAATGAATTTTAGAAGGGTGAGACGTACAGAACCGTACAATATTAAGGGAAAAACAATATCAAGTAATTGGTTCTTGTATTAGCGTGATCTTGAAATAATTTTAATCCCCCCACTCTAAAATCCCCCCCCCCCCCCGGGGGGGGGGATTCCCCACCGGTTGAGAACCACTGTTCTAACTTGATCACACCGTTTGCCATAAAAGAATGTCAGTGTCAGAGCGGATTGGCAGTACGCGAGACAGAAGACAGTCAACAGACCAGCGTCAAGAGGTATGGACTATATGAAGATGATTATATTTCTCATTTACATTCTCTACTTTCAGTCTACTTATGTCTTTCCTCTAATATGTTGAATTTTCTTATTTCCGTTAATAGCTGCACCGTTAGTTTTGTTTTGCCATTTTAAAACAACACTCTCATATAATCCTAACCTATCTGTGCCTTGCCGGCTCCCTGGTCTAGATGTTTGCGACTTTCTCCGTAATCCCGTATACTCTCGTGAGTAAGGTGACGACGGCGAGAATCAGTAGCGGTTCTACCCGCGTCGGTAACTTACAGGGTATGTGAGCCGGTCCCTCAGAAAGCAATGGCAAACTACTGAGCGTAATTTTGCCTAGAAATCAACAATCAGCTGAAAGATGCTGATGTTGACAGCGATGTTCTGTAAAGGATATGCACACATTTTTTTTTTTTAAATCTGTACCTCACCTGGGAATTTCTTAAGAAAACGGCCTTTCTGTCCGTGCAAGGAAAACTTCCTAGCAAATGCCCGCAGTGACACAAATGCCCGCAGTGACACAAATGCCCGCAGTAACAAAAATGCCCGCAGTGACACAAATGCAGTAATGATAGATTTGTTTACTTCGACGGCCATTTTTTTTTTCCATGATAACTTAAAGAACATGGGCCTGGCTCACCTGCGGGGGTCTGTTTTCAATCCCCATTTGAGCAAGGCTGTTCTTTAACATCTAATAATTGTTAAGCCTTCTATGCCTTGTCATTAGGGTTCCAGAATTTTTTTTTTTTTTTTATAGTTATGACAGGTGTTCGATGGGAACTCAGGCCCACACAGGCCTTCAGTCCATGTTGGAGGGGAGTATGGGTGTGCAGGAGATGGATTGCAGGTTTAATTGGGCAGATATTAAAAATGAAGCATAAAACGTTAAAGAATGTACCCCCACAGAGAGAGAAAGAGAGAGAGAGAGAGAGAGAGAGAGAGAGAGAGAGAGAGAGAGAGAGAGAGAGAGAGAGAGAGAGAGAGAGAGAGACCGAACGAACGAACGAGCAATCATTATTTTCAAAGGGTTTTAAATTGGGCATGCAGGCCCGTCTTACATTTGGCCCTTCCAATCACTCGTCTTTCACTCTCCAATCGTGCATGTTACATCCACATAGGAAAAAAAACCTTTGTCAGTTGGATGTTGTAAACATAAACAATGTATATTACCATGTTATAGGCACATACACGCAGAGAGAGAGAGAGAGAGAGAGAGAGAGAGAGAGAGAGAGAGAGAGAGAGAGATAGAGATAGAGAGAGATATTGGTTGCGTTCACTGCAGCAGCCTACCTTCTCTCTGAACATGGCACTAATCTGATAATCTAATCGCCATAAGTATTCATTAATATTCATATAATCAGATGAAGACAGAACTGTCTAGACTGTACTACTCATGTAACGAACAATATCAAAGCTTATCTAAATGGTGTCATTATTTTAACACAGTAGCATTTCTCTTACGAAGAAATTAAGAATGCAATTTGCAAGTGATTCATCTTCCCAATCTAGTCAAAGGCCCAGTCGGGCGTCAGTGTGTGACAAGACTGGAGTCAGTGTCTTCCGTGTAACGATTTTTGGCGGTGGTCTGAAGTGTAGCGGCCGCGTCATTATTTGATTGATGTACAGGAAAGCTCAGTTTTTTTAAGTCGACAGTCACTTTGCTAATGAATTCTGCTCCCCAATGGTTCTCAAACATCACAGGGTTGCGGCCTCGTAGTCTCAAAGTTCACATCACATTCCTAGCCACATCCCCAGCTGCCCCATATGTATGCACACACACACACACACACACACACACACACACACACACACATACATATATATATATATATACACACACATATATATACACACATACACACACACACACAGACACACACACACACACAGAGAGATGTACAAATAAATTCCGCATTATAATTCATACTATACCAGTCAGTTATTGCATATGTTAGTATACGTTTGAATATGAAGGCGTTAAATTAATAAAAATTTAAGACAGAAGATCTAACGACTTCTGTCCAGTCAATCGCTATGTAATAATAATAATAATAATAATAATAATAATAATAATGGTTATACAGGGTAACAGTTAGACCTAGTATCTAGGTATCAAGGAGTTAATGTAAATACTAGGACAACGTTGTTGTACGTGAGTGTCACCTGGCATCGAAGAGTTAAGTAACATCTAGAACAGAATAAGTCATAATCATCATGTGCCATACCAGCTGGCGTAGGCCTTCTTGACAGATCTCGGTCCTTGGTTTTCTGGATCAACTCTGCCGATGATATTCTTCCATGCCACTGTCTCAATCCATTCAGCATTATTTCTCTTGGTCTGCCTCAGCCTCTCTCCCCCTCGATCTTTCCAGTTGTCATGATGTTCTCCTATGCCTCTTTTCTCATCACATGACCAAAGAAAGCTGTTTGTCTCTCTCTTATTGTTGTATGTAATGTTCTAGTTTCATTAGCCTGTCTCAGGCGATCGTTGTTTGTTACTTTGGCAGTCCAAGGAATGAATGCTCATGAATATTGCCTGAGAAATTAACTAGTACAGGGTGATTATTCGAGAATGTCTCCTGGCATTGAAAGTGTTAAAGTAACAACTAGGACAGTGTGATTACAGGTGAGTGTTACCTGCCGATGAACAAATTAAAGCAAGTTAGAGCTAGAACAAAGTGACTGCACGTGAGTGTTGCCTGACACTGAACAAGATAGAGCTAGAACAGGATGACTGCCCGTGAGTGTTGCCTGACACTGAACAAGTTAGAGCTAGAACAGGTTGACTGCAAGTGAGTGTTGCCTGACACTGAACAATTTAGAGCTAGAACAGGATTACTGCACGTGAGTGGTGCCTGACACTGAACAAGTTAGAGCTAGAACAGGATTACTGCACGTGAGTGTTGCCTGATACTGAACAATTTAGAGCTAGAACAGGATGACTGCCCGTGAGTGTTGCCTGACACTAAACAAGTTAGAGCTAGAACAGGATGACTGCCCGTGAGTGTTGCCTGACACTGAACAATTTAGAGCTTGAACAGGATGACTGCCCGTGAGTGTTGCCTGACACTGAACAAGTTAGAGCTAGAACAGGATGACTGCAAGTGAGTGTTGCCTGACACTGAACAGGTTAGAGCTAGAACAGGGTGACTGCACATGAGTGTTGCCTGACACTGAACAAGTTAGAGCTAGAACAGGGTGACTGCACGTGAGTATTGCCTGACACTGAACAAGGTAGAGCTTGAACAGGATGACTGCCCGTGAGTGTTGTCTGACACTGAACAATTTAGAGCTAGAACAGGATTACTGCACGTGAGTGTTGTCTGATACTGAACAAGTTAGAGCTAGAACAGGATGACTGCACGTGAGTGTTGCCTGACACTGAACAAGTTAGAGCTAGAACAGGATGACTGCACGTGAGTGTTGCCTGACACTGAACAGGTTAGAGCTAGAACAAAGTGACTGCCCGTGAGTGTTGCCTGACACTGAACAAGTTAGAGCTAGAACAGGATGACTGCACGTGAGTGTTGTCTGATACTGAACAATTTAGAGCTAGAACAGGTTGACTGTACGTGAGTGTTGCCTGACACTGAACAAGTTAGAGCTAGAACAGGATGACTGCCCGTGAGTGTTGCCTGACACTGAACAAGTTAGAGCTAGAACAGGATGACTGCCCGTGAGTGTTGCCTGACACTGAACAAGTTAGAGCTAGAACAGGATGACTGCACGTGAGTGTTGCCTGATACTGAACAATTTAGAGCTAGAACAAAGTGACTGCACGTGAGTGTTGCCTGACACTGAACAAGTTAGAGCTAGAACAGGATGACTGCCCGTGAGTGTTGTCTGATACTGAACAATTTAGAGCTAGAACAAAGTGACTGCACGTGAGTGTTGCCTGACACTGAACAATTTAGAGCTAAAACTAGAACAAAGTGACTGCAAGTGAGTGTTGTCTGATACTGACCAAGTTACAGCTAGACCAAAGCACGTGAGTGTTGCCTGATACTGAACAGTTAGAGCTAGAACAAAGTGACTGCACGTGAGTGTTGCCTGCAATTGAGCAAGTACTGAACACAGACGAAATTCGGTCAAATAGATGATGTGTTCAGCATGCCCATGAGCTGATGTCGCAGAGTTTGTTAAATTGGAAGTTGCATTTCTTTTCATTGTCATCCAATCTTCAGTGTCACTAGTTGCTATTCATGTCGTCCTTGTGCCAAGTAGTTCTTTGCATTGTCTTTACTTTGTATGCTGTTTCTAGAGCTTTTTGGTTCAAAACTACAGAAGTTCTCCAACTACGCATTGAAGGCGAATATGCAAAGCAAATTATGTAATTCTTATACTGTGCGATCCATTGTTTGGGAACTTGTACTCGTGTTGCTGATAGGATTCGGGTATATAACATTTTCTCTGGTGTAACTTCTATAAGAACAAAGTAACAATTGGGACAAGAGGCGTCAATGCACTAATAAAAAGAAGTTAGAAGCATGGACAGGGCTGATAAAGTAAATGAAGTAGAGACGTAACTGGCGGATATTGATGAGACTCTAACCCTAGCCCGACAACATGGCATGAGAGTGAAGCCTGGACGAATACACCGGTGCCATCCTTGAGGTCAAGAGTGGATGCCGTAAATCCTCCCGGAAACAGTGAGCCAAGACACTTTGTAATAGCTCTTCCCTGAAGCTAGTATGTGTATGTCCGATGTGTAATGACGTCGTTCGTGAGAAGATAATATAACAATAAGCCTTAAAATAATGCCAGTTAATACATCAGTGCAGTGCATTTCTTATTATTATAGTCCTTGCCATGTGGCGTTAGTGATCGTGTCCTCCACGGCCTTCTGTCTCATGTATAGCCAATCATTTCTGATACAGCTGTCCCTCCATGCTATGACGTCAGACTGTCAAACATCTTCTCTCTCTCTCTCTCTCTCTCTCTCTCTCTCTCTCTCTTTCTCTCTCTCTCTCTCTCTCTCTCTCTCTCTCTCTCTCTCTCTCTCTCTCTCTCTCTCGGTTACCCTCTGCCTCTTCTCATCTTCAACTTCACTATTGTTACGAATTACTCCAGATTTTCCCTTCTTATGACGAAAAATGTGGAATGTTTTCTTTTGATGCCAGTAACGAGCCAGTTGTCACCAAGTTCTCCAATTTATTTCTTCTTATAATGCATCCAAAACAATTTTGACTGCCTATGTCTAATTTCTCTAATCAGTTTAATGTTCTCATTTCCTTATTGTACTTGCTCATTTGTTTTTATGTGTGTCCATGTAATCCTTTGCATTTCCTCAGAACCACCTTTCCACTGCCATTAGCTGTTTGTCAGCTGTCTGCTCATTGGCCACATTTCACATCCATACAAAAGTGTATTTTCTAATCAGCACTTCAACACTCTTTTTCTCGTTCCAACTGACATCTTTTTATTGGTCAGTATGTTTTCCATCTTGCAAAAAAGCAACTGTTGTTATAGCGATTCTTGTTCTAGTCTCATCAAGGCATTTCCCATCAGATGTTATGACTGTTCCGGGATAGTTGTACGATTCACTTGTTTAAGAATATTCCCTTTTACCAGTATATTACATTGTGGTATTTCTTTCTTCTTAGAGACGACCATAATCTCTGTCTTCTTTATTTCGAATGGTAGTGACGGTGGCGATGGAATAGGTGTACAGTTAGAACATCACGAATTGTACTGCCTGCAAACGTGAGATGAATTATTTGATGGACAGTGAGTTAAGCTTATTGCAAATTTACAGCCTGTCCTGTGTCCCCCTTTGATCTTTCTACGAGTCACTTTTAGAACCACTGTGTGACATCGTCTATGACTTGTTTCGCATATTTTAATTTAGGAAGGCTCCATTACCTAAACATTTAAACCTGAAATCTGTTCACATTGTAAAAACAATTATGCACTCTCATATACATGTTACTCGAAGCACTTACTAAAATTGTGAGGGTGTCTTGTTATGTTTTTGTATAAATGTAACTGCATGCTTCCTTTATGAAGTCGTTTAGGCTGCGTCGCTTACGTGTGTTTCATACCGAAATCTGTTGGTGTATATTATGTATTCTAGAGTTTGGCAGTGACTGTAGTGTATGAATCAACGAAATATTGTCCATTGGCAGATATTACCATAGGGGTGTGAAGTCTTAGATCTTCGCATATTCTAGGTTAGTGTATAATGAGGTGAGGAGACCAGTTCTCTTCTTCGCCGTTTTTATTTCCAATATACTTCAGATACAATTCTAAACCGATTCTATAGGATCGTTCGATGCCAGAGTCGTACCGCTTGCACGTTCGCTCGTCGGCCCTGGGGTAATGCGTTCGAATTCCCTTTGCGTGGTGGGAAGGGGTCAATGGTTCGCCAGAGTCTAAAATGGGTTCCATGAATTTTAAGGGTGGGGGAGGTAAAGTCCTCTGGTGTGATATTGACGACACCGTCCATCAAGTGCCGATCCGTCTATAAATGTAGGCTAGCACCATATACCCAATGGGAGCCGCGGTAGTGTTGTGGCTGGACACATCGGCCGGTGGGCTTGGGTGTGATTCACATCAGGACGGATTCAAATTTAAACAACTGACCTTGGCTTCCAGGTCCATCAGCCTAAAATGTGTACCAGGAAATGTATTGGGAAGTAAAGGCGGTCGGCTTGATACTGACCATATCACCCACCGTTTCCGATTGGTCTATACAATAGGAGTCCCTCACTATACGCCCAATGCGCCTTGTTGCGTGTAAAAGGACCCCTGACTTTGTTGACCACCTACCCAATGCTCCTCAAGCTTGGAAAGGCTGTTACCTTTACTTGACCTACTGCCTGGATAAGCAAGCTCCCTAACCACTCTCCTAACGTTGATCTAATCCATGAGTACGACTTCAATAAAGCAAGTACTACAGGCATGATATCCGCAATTAATTCAGGAAGTTATCTCTTCTAATACAAGTAAAGTCTGTTTTCTGAAGATTGTTTTATCAGAGCAGCCCAGTAATCCATATCCTAATCCCCCTCCCTCCTCCCCCATCCTCTGATTTCTGCGCAGTAAGTGTCTGTGGCGAAGAGGTTGCGAACGGTATTCGCAATCTCGCATACCGGTTTCGAAATCAGCTGCATGCGATTTGGAGCAGACCGCATTGTTTTGATTTTTAACAATGATATGTGAGACGGGCCGGCTTCGTGGCTTAGAGGTTATGACTTTTCTCCGTAATCTCGTATACTCTCGTCGGTAACGTGATGACGGTTCAAATCAGCAGTGGTTCGAATCGCATCGGCAACTTACGGGGTATGTGAGCCGGCCGCCCAGAAAGCAATGGCAAACTACTGAGCGTAATCTTGCCAAGAGATCAACATACAGCTGAAAGATGCTAGTGTTGACAGCTAAGTCCTGTAAAGGATATGCTAAAAAAAAAAAATGTGAGACGGTCGTTCAGAAAGCAATCCCAAATTACTGAACGTAAACTTGCCTAGTAAATCAGTTTAAACAAAATTCTAGGGTTGATTGCATCGTACTGTAAAGGCTTTTTTTTCCTCATAAACTGTTTACAGTACACCGCTGTCAATACCAGCATTTATTTTCACTGCTGTTGTTGATGTCTTGGCAAATTTACGTTCAGTAGTTTGCCATTGCTTTCTGAACGACCGGCTCCCATACCAACTCGTTACGGTCAAGTGCAACGTGGTCTGCTGCCAAATCGGTTGCAGTTGTATTTCGAATGCGAGTAAGCGGGCTTACGAATCGCGTCTGTAAGACCTTAGCCACGGAGAGCGCCTGTAAAGGTTATGCAACTAAATTGACGGTAGGATGCCTAACCGTGGGACACGGGAGAACAAACAGGAAGTCACGTGTCAGCGTTGCAAACGTTAAAAGTTCATCGGAACGACAGTAACAGTATCGAGGGGTTCCGCTCCGTGGTGGCTGTTGTTATTGCTGTCCTAGTTGTTGATGTTTGTGAATCCTATAGAAGACTTGAGTTTTAACGCTGAACTCGTTCAATCCCAGACGGTTACGCAGCAGATGCTAATGGACCGAAATAACCAGAATGAAAAATGAGTGTATTACTTCTGAAGAAAGTAACTGCATTGTGGAAATAACTACTGGTGTAGCCGGATTTATTTGATATGCTTCGGCAAAATGTTAAAAAAGCAAATAATGCATAACGCGATGACTGGGATTCAAAAAGAAGAGTATACGCTTCCAGAAGCTGAAAGAATTAAGTTCTACATTTTGATGTTTACTGAGAAGAGGATCACCAATATGCACGTAGGTGGATTCAAGATGCGGCGGACAATGTAAATATAGCAACAACAGCGGCAGGACGCCTGGCTTATATTAGAGAATGTCTTTAATGACACGCCACTTGATGATTATAAGAATAGTCTATGCTGTAATGTCATAGTTGTTAATGTACGTGCCTAACAAGGCAATAGTGCGGGTTTAATCCCCAGCTCTGGTCAGATTAATTATTCCAGTCAAATAGGCTATGGGATTTACATAGCCTTAGATCGAGTGAGATGGCGAGTCATGACCGCCCACGCTTTCCGGCATGGCACATGATTGATTGATTGATAAAAATAAATGTCATACAATGTTCAGAATTTCCTGCGAATAGACCACACTATTGGCGAGGATGACGGGAATCGGTCACCACATCTCATTATATCGTTGTCTAGAATATGTGAAGGTCTGGAACTTCACACACCAGTAGAAGTATCCAACATTGAACTAAATTTATGCAGTAAAGAATCGATGGCAAGTAAAATATCCGATCAGTTTTTTTTTTTTTTTTCTTTCTATTCCATTCTACCATAACCCATACCCAGTTCAGCCTCAGAAGAGAAGTTATATTAGAGTCCATCCCTGGCTCAGATTAATAATCCCGTGACCGAGTCAGCCACATTTCTAAATTAATTTGAAAGTAATTGTTGTCCGAAGAGGGTAATGGTTCTATGTAAGTCGATTCAGCACAACTTAGTATATATGGAACACTTCACCCCCCCCCCCCTCCCCCCCATGTCTGTATTTACCAAGGGGTTGTCATTATTTGTGTAATGTGATCATGCAGGGTGTATTTTTAATGACTGTGGAGTGTTTGAAAATATTGCCGTTGCAAGTTTTGTATTTGCCTTTTATGTTGCATGAACTCCACAGAGGGTGGATTCAAAAACCAACAGTCATTAAAATTACACCCTATATTACCCTGGAACCAAATAGCAGCAATTAAAATGGGAAATAAAAAAGGAAATTATGAATACATAAAGCTAGGAGTAAGACAGGGGTGTTTTGTCACTGAATCTCTTATCCCTCTGAAGTGATGTAACAGTGAGAGAGAGAGAGAGAGAGAGAGAGAGAGAGAGAGAGAGAGAGAGAGAGAGAGAGAGAGAGAGAGAGAGATCAAAGAAAGGAATTATGTTCGGAGGTTATTATATAAATAGTATACGCTATGCGGATGACACAGTATTGATGGCAGATAATGCAAAAGATCTACAACTATTGGACATTATAATAACAGAAAGTTCAAAAAAAAAAGACTCTCCTTGAATATCACGAACACCGTAAAAATGGTGATATCAAGGAAACAGGTGACACCCACATGTAAAATAGAGACAGAAGGGAAAATTCTTCACCAAGTGGTTAATTTTAAATATATAGGGACATTTATAACATCAGATGGAAGATGCACAACAAAGATTAAGATAAGAATAGGGCAAGCAAAGGCCGCATTTCAGAAAATGAAGAATATCTTAAGCAATAAGTTAATATCATTGAATGTAAGAAGGAGAGTGCTAAGGTGCTATATAGAACCTGTTTTGCTGTATGGCTGTGAATCTTGGAATGTAAATGAACAAATTAGGAAGATATTGGAAGCAACAGAGATGTGGTTCCTGAGACGAATGTTGCGAATTCCTTGAACTGCCAAGGTAACTAACAACGAATACCTGAAAGAGGCTAATGAAACTAGAACATATGCTAGAAAGAGGCTAACAACGTTTTAGGCCATGTAATGAGAAGAGAGGCATTGGAGAACATTGTGACAACTGGAAAGATGGAGGGGAAGAGAGGCAGAGGCAGATCAAGAGAAATGATGTTGGATGGATTGCGACGGTGGCGTGGAGAAATATCAACGGTAGAGTTGATCCAGAAAACCAAAGACCGAGATCTGTGGGGAACGCCTAGGCCAGTCGGCATGGCACTTGATGACAATGATGATGATATTTCCCCTCAAGTGTATTGGGTGTATGGCGCTGCTCTAATATTTGCAATACACTCTTTGGCAGTCTACAGTGTGGTCAACATCATACCGGCCAGCCTTTACTTTCTAAAACATTTGCAGGTAGCCATTTTAGACTGGGTCGACCTGAAAGCCCTGGGTCAAATTTGTTTAAATCCAGTCCTCGATAGGGATGCGAACGCTTGACCACCAGGCCTGCCGGCAAGTGTGCTAACCTTTGCGCCACCGCGGCTCCCACCAGTATCTCTATTGCATGTAAAGTCTCCTGGGAAGGTTAACCCGGTCAACACACGCCCGCAGAAGTCAGATGTGACGGCCTGAAGGCGCAGTATTGCGCTCCGCTGTAAACAGGCACAACGCAATCACATCCGAAAAAAAAAGAAGTTGGATGTGTCGGCCTAAAGGCGCAGTATTGTAAACAGGCTCCGCTGTAAACAGGCACAACGCAATCACATCCGAAAAAAAAGACTCCGGATGAACGCAGAAGTAGAAGAAATATATAAAGTCCATATCGTTGTCAACCCTTAGAGCAGTAGGTTATCTAGGGTTTCCATTCCTATTTGCGTGCTAGAGGATTCGCATTTGGGAAGGGCAGCACTCAGGGCTCAGGCAGACTGTCTCGTCAGTACATAGGCCAGACAAGATTAGATTGTGAACTGTGCAGTCGAGCAGCTGATGCTTAATAACGATATCTGGTATCGTGTACAGGAGAAATACTTTTCACATGCTCATATCACGGCGACCGCCATTTCTGAGACATGGGGGATGAGGACAGAAGAGATATGAAGATGATAGTATTATTCACCATACGGTGAGTTATCTGCGGCATGTCTGTTGCACAGTGCATCCAAATTCTACAGATATTTCTGCTTTTCCTATGCTGTTAATATCTAAACTCCCTCGCTCTCCCGCCACCTAGTTTAAGTTTAGTTGACGGATCAACATCACGGCACACTGGTGCAACCCATAAGTGCTCCGTTCTCCTCCTAACTCAAACCTAAGTCTGGAGAAACTCAGCTCAGTGCACGAACTCCGTAGCACCAGCGAGGATCCTAAAATACTTTGTGTAGATTTTTAACTCGAAATTTTGCCCGGGCAGCGCCGTTAGGCTACTCTTTTTCGATTTCCAACTGCCAAGGGATTTTTTACGTGCGCAACAATACACACGGGCGTCCGATCTCACTATCCAGAGACCAGGGGAAATCTTTTTACTAGAAGTCCACGAGAAAAAATCCCGGTCATCACTGGGGCATGAACCCGGGACCTCCAGCACTCGAGGCGGACACCATACCTCGAGACCACGCAACCCCCATATGGGACTTCTATAGATAATGTCTGTTGCACAGTGCATCCACATTCTACAAATATTTCTATTAGACGTTGCTTTCCCTGTGCTCTTAATATTTCACCTCCCCCGCTCTCCCCGCACAATTCCAAACACCCCTTCCATTTCCAGTCTATCTGCATCCTATGGGACCTCTAGAGATAATATCTGTTGTTACCCTACTATGTCGGCATTGTTCTTGGGTTCACAGGAATGGACAGGCGATGAATGTTTAAAGTTCTGCATTCATCGCTTAAAAACAAAGTCATTGAATAAATCCGACGCACCCAGTTTAATGTTAGAGACTAAGACAGACAAGACAACTTATTGTAGACATCAGAAAGAGGCAGTCGTTTATTTTTGGCCACATTATCTCTCTCATCTCATCATGTTCCTCTTGTACATTACGGTGTCGAGGTGAAGTATAAACATCATAAGAGTGTCCGATTATGGGCTTCGTGTATCGATATTCCCATGGACTGCTATTCCCTCCGTCCAACGTCGGTCTCTTCCTCTGTTTCCATCTGGTCTGTACATCATTGCTTGTTGTGGCATGCTGTTGACTGGTAACCTACTTGCATGGCCAAACCATTTGACTTGCTGCTTTCTAATATTATGGAAATAGAAAAAGTGTAACTTGATGTGACAGCTGGAGAGATGTGTGGATGAAGAGATAGAGGAAAGCAGCGAGAGAAGATTATCGATAGCTTTTTGTCAATTTCACGGAAAGGTGTCAGCACACGAACTGATTCTTGATAAAAAACAAGATGTGGAATGACATGATCGCCAACGTCAGTCGGCAATGCAATTGATGATGATGTCTACGTAAGATGCAAACTTACAAAACTTCGCTCTCATCACGGCCCCCCGAAAATGTTCTCAATATTTCGCCACTTCTCCAGCTTCACTTACCCTCGTGTCCAATGTGTCTCCACTTTCCCGTGTCCATCTTCGTGCTGGTGGACTCTCTCTGGTAATATTTTCCCTGCCGTGTGCCAACGGAAATCACGGTAGCGCAGTGGCTTGCCAGGCCTGGTAGTCATGTATTCATACCCCCAACGAAGCGGATGTTCTTCATATCAACCTGGGCTTCCAGTCGATCAAGCGTAAAATGGGTACCAGGAAATTGCATAGGAAGTAAATGCGGTCAGTGTGCTATTGATAACATGACACATCCAGTTGCCGATTGGTCTATAAAATTATGGTGCTAGCACCATAACCCCAAAACCCGTCAAGACATGCAAAATGGCCCTTTACACGTTCCTTTCGCCAGGCCCAGTGACCAAACTGGGTAAATTTAAACAGTACTACACTGGCAGCGCACTATGGACTGCGTACCTGCGGCTGAGACTAAACAAACATTTGCTCCGGAAACTGGTAACAAAATACGGTCTAAGAAATGGGTCATATAACAAGGAGACAGAGATTATAGTCCAGTGTAGAGGGACTTCAAAGACGGCGGTAATTTAACGGGGATCGTTTTCATTTGCGCAGGCACATTCCGTGGTTTATTGTCTGTTGCCAGACGGACTCAAGGTCTACATATGTTTATTCCCGTAAAAGCCGATGATCTATCTGTTAAGGGGGGAAAAAATGACAGAGTTCCATGCTGCGGAAATGTTACCGGTGTACGCACTTTGTGTACGGAGCATAGAGTGCAGGAATTTGCCGAATGGAAAATGTTTGACAAAATAGTTATGTCTTCGCGAAATTATCTTTTTATTGGTTTTTATTGTTAAAGACAGAAATAAGTGTTCAAATGATATGATATATACGTTTAAATCAACCCTGCCGCTTCAATACGACTCTACCGCCTCTCTCGGAACACATTTCTATACTCCAACCAGTTTGACAAGTTTACGTTCACTGTTGTAATTTTGTCTTCTGCTGTCTAGGTTGTTCTGGTTTGCGCATCCTTCTTCGGTGTCTTCTGCTGTCTGGTCTATTCTAGCATGTGCTCCCTTCTTCGCTGTCTTCTGTCAAGTTGTTCTAGTTTGGGCAATATTCTTTGCTGTCTTCTGCTGTCTGGTCTATTCTAGTATGTGCTTCCTTCTTTGCTGTCTTCTGCTGTCTAGTCTTTTCTAGTATGTGCTCCCTTCTTCGCTGTCTAAAGCTGTCTAGACTGTTCTGATATGTGCTTCTTTCGTCGCTGTCTTCTGCTGTCTAGGCTGTTCTGATATGCGCTTCCTTCTTTGCTGTCTTCTGCTATCTATTCTATTCTAGTATGCTCTCCCTTCTTCGCTGTCTTCTGCTGCGTAGTCTATTCTAGTATGTGCTCCCTTCTTCACTGTCTTCTGCTGCGTAGTCTATTCTAGTATGTGCTCCCTTCTTCGCTGTCTTCTGCTGCGTAGTCTATTCTAGTATGTGCTCCCTTCTTCGCTGTCTTCTGCTGCGTAGTCTATTCTAGTATGTAATCCCTTCTTCGCTGTCTTCTGCTGCGTAAGTCCTATTTCTAGTATGTGGCTCCCTTCTTCACTGTCTTCTGCTGCGTAGTCTATTCTAGTATGTGCTCCCTTCTTCGCTGTCTTCTGCTGCGTAGTCTATTCTAGTATGTGCTCCCTTCTTCACTGTCTTCTGCTGCGTAGTCTATTCTAGTATGTGCTCCCTTCTTCGCTGTCTTCTGCTGCGTAGTCTATTCTAGTATGTGCTCCCTTCTTCACTGTCTTCTGCTGCGTAGTCTATTCTAGTATGTGCTCCCTTCTTCGCTGTCTTCTGCTGTCTGTCTCTTCTAGTACGTGCTTCCTTCTTCACTGTCTTCTGCTGTCTATTCTATTCTAGTATGTGCTCCCTTCTTTGCTGTCTTCTGCTGTCTAGGCTGTCCTGATATGCTCTCCCTTCTTCACTGTCTTCTGCTGTCTGGTCTATTCTAGTACGTGCTCCCTTCTTCGCTGTCTTCTGCTGTCTGGTCTATTCTAGTACGTGCTCCCTTCTTCGCTGTCTTCTGCTGTTCTAGCATATGCTTCCTTCTTCGCTGTCTTCTGTGAGTGTTCGACTCATTCTATCCCTCAGTCCCTTGGGTTGGAGTCGGTTGGCGATGACTACCCAACATCTGTGAAGGAAATCTTACCAGCCTAGGGTTGATTATAACCAGCAACGCAGTTTATAGGAAACCATGTTGATAATTCATTGAGCATGGTCGGACGAGGGATCGAAGACTATGTTCGTCTTCTCGCTAAATAAGGGGAAGAATGGCCAATTCGTTCATGCATTCAGACCAACTAGATGTGATGGCCCTATCATATCACAAACCTATATAGGTTCCTGCTTCATGACATTTATGTTTTAAATGTAGGTTTAATTCTAGAAACACATCTGGAAGAGATTTGGCAGCACCCCGCCTTGCTTTAATGCTCATACAATGGTATGAATGCCGGCCGTTCAAACTACTGAACATAAACTTGCCAAGAAATCACAAACAGCTAGAAGAAAATTCTCGGGTTGACTACTCCGTCATGTAAAGGAAATGCAACTAACATTTAATTCTAGAAGAATGGTGAGATTACCGTGGACGGATAGCAAGAGTAATGAAGATATCTTGAAAGAAGCTAACTCGCAATGAGAACTGGCTACTCACATCAGAAGATAACAGTTTACATTCTTTGCGCATGTCGTGAGAAGGGGACAGCTGAAGTCGATCGTCACAATGGAAAATTTGGAGGGTAGGAGAAGCAGATGGATACCTAGAGAGAAGACGCAGGGCAGACTGACATCATGGCATGGGGGTACCTCAGTATCAGAAATAATTGGCAGCACACACACGAGAGGGAGAGAGAGACATGATTGCCAACACCACACGGCAAAACCTATAAGTAGAAGCTCCTGTCTTGGTGGTTACTTTAACTCCATCAGTTCCAGACAGTGAAGCGGCTGGCCGAGTGGCTAGAATGCCGGGCTCCTCTTCGGGAGACCCGGGTTCGAATCCTCGGTTAGGCGTGGAGTTTTTTCTGTCTCATCAGGCTCAAGACCTCCCCTTCCCCCTGTCCTACACCGCAAGGTATTATAGGCAGTAAATGACAGTTATGACAGTTCCAGGCAGGTAATGTTTTTAACCACACTATTACAATAATTTCTTTAAGTGTGTCTATCTTAAATGTTACTTCATTTGCCACAGCAACTGTTGTGATTAAATACTGCGAGAACAGTATATACTTTGAGGGTTTCAATCCGAATTGTTAAGTTAACGGCGTAAGTCTCAGGCAGTTGGTGTTTTCACCCACTGCTGCCATATCTATTTTACGTGTTTATATTTTAATTGCTCCTTTACAACATCAGTATTCCAGACAGTTGTTGCTTTAACCACGGTTATTATACTTTAAGTGCTTCTATCTTAACTGTTACTTTCACTCCGCCAGCTCTAGACACGTATTATCTTCAACTACCCTGTTACTCTATTTACATAATTGTTTCTATTCCAATTGTCTATTTAATTCCGTCAGTTCCAGACACTTATTTAATTTGACCACTGTTATAGTATATATTTTATGTGCTTCTATCCTGTGATTTTATTTCTAACCCGCTTAGTCCCATACACTTATTAACATAACATATACCACAGTGTCAAACTAACAATTACTTTACACACACATCGTTAAAGATTAGCTAGTGTTCAGTTTCACACAAAACTATATGCAGAACACATTAACTATATTTATGTGTTTACATTCAGTTTTGTGCGATTTCGTGCGGCATCTGGGTTTCATATTCTCCGAAGCGATCTCTGATAGACACAGATGTGTTTACGGGATTTCTGCTGATCTAACTGGGAAAGAATACAAATTGCGTAATCTATATCACCCTCTAGCTGGTGTGGCATTCTGGATTGCTTTAAGTCAGTGCTGGCTCACACACGAGGATACTCCAGCCAGGCCTAAAATATCCCACCTGTATAAACCATTATCTGAATACCTATGTTTGACTTGGGGCTGTACCACATGTGTTTGATTGTGCGGCTTGTGTTGGTTTTCACCTTATGGGCAATGGGTGTGTGGTGCGTTTGAACCCCATATGTTTATGCCAGAGAGAATTAGACAATGTACATTGTTTTTATTTCTTTGTCGTTCCTCTACCATTCTAGACGGTAGGCCGAACCCAAGAAAACGTCTCATAAATTTGGTTTAAATATCCATATAGTCCATCTGCTTAGAGTTTTGGGGGTCTTAGGATGTGATGGTGAATTCTCTTGAAGATTATATTGTTTAACTCTGAAGTCTTCTGCTTTAGCGCTCGTGGTGTCCGAGCATTGTTAAGGGCTTGGATCTATCGGTGTGATCTGGTGTAGTTCCCCCCACTCCCCTGAAATGGTTTCAAA
This sequence comes from Cepaea nemoralis, assembly GCA_014155875.1. NCBI lineage: Eukaryota > Metazoa > Mollusca > Gastropoda > Stylommatophora > Helicidae > Cepaea > Cepaea nemoralis. The sequence continues at coordinate 113,558 of JACEFZ010028278.1, read as the reverse complement.
GTATTATCTCAACGATCACTGTTGCTGCCGAGCTCTATTTCTTCATTTCAAGCTCAGAAATCAGCGGGGTGTGCAAGATCGGTTCTGGAATTTCCCATCTGTGGAGAGGTATATTTAGGTTACACCCAGGTCGTGATTCAGCACAGCACATATAGAATGTCAGGAGCTAACCTACAGCGAATGAATCTCCAAAACACGAGAAGTAGACGGTAAGCTTTACTAGAGCACGATCACAAGCAACAAAACGAAAGTTGCGGCCAAAACCGTCGTCAGCACACAAACAACAAACACATCGATACAACTACATGAAAAACACTGCATTAAAATATCAATTTAAAAAATGCTGATCTGCATCCTTGTGTCACTTTCATTTCGTCCATTATCTCCGTAAGTCCTTCAGTTTCTCTCCATTTATCACACAAGGAGTTGCTCAACACAGTACCGGAGAATCCAAATGTGTATTTACGGGAATACAAAACGATATTACCATAGTGTTCACACGTGTTTGATTCTTCCTCGAGCCGGGTGATTTACATTAAACTTGGTTCCCTCGTCGAGCCAACCAACAATGAGTACCAGAAAATGTTATAGAAAGTAAAGACGGACTGCATGATATTGACCACATAAACCGCCGATTCGTCTATACAAATACGTAATTAGCACCATATTCCCACTCAAGACGTGTGAATAGACTCCTTTACTTTACATTTTTGTTTTAATCACTTGATATTAATATCCTCCCTATGGTGTAGACTGGGAAACCATAACCGCAAAGTCATGGGCCAACGGGTCTCTGCTCGCCAGAGGGGACGGACTCTACTAGGTAAGATTTTTCTGTCCTAAACCTGCGATTGACAATGCTAACTGTCAACGAGACAGGTCATCGATTCTAAGCCGACCATGTAAACAATGGACAGAGAGAATAGTAGTCCATGGAAGTCTCATAAATGAGCACTCTCTCGCTGTTTATGTTTCACATCCACACTGCAAGCTACCAGAGGAACAAGATGATATGTGATGAAATATTAATATTCTTTTGTGGGTAGGTTCTTCAGCCTGGATAGCGGTCTACTTGGCCCTTTCTTTCCGATTTTTATGTTTCAACCAATGAAACTGCCACGTTTGTCTTTACGCCAAATGGGATAAACCCGGCGTAATGAAATCGACCGTATCGACTTTCGTACCTTTGGTATGAATCCCCTGACATCACTTGAGAACCAGTATCTGAGTCAAACATCATGAGGATGTTTACATCAGCATTCGGGTGAAGACAATGAAATAAGACCAGTGTATTACATGAAACTACCTGGTGCACTTTTGTATCTGATTTTTGTTGTTCGGGGAGTGGTATCGGAGTTTGCATACAGGATGTATTCATTCTGACTCTCTCTCTCTCTCTCTCTCTCTCTCTCTCTCTCTCTCTCTCTCTCTCTCTCTCTCTCTCTCTCTATCTATCTATCTATCTATCTATCTATCTATCTATTTATCTATCTATCTCATTTATGTGTATGTTTATGTGCCTACATCTGAGTCGGCGCGTGTGGCATGCGGGCTGTGAGCGCGATTTCACAGTCACAAACTAAGGTCGAAGTCAACCGCAGACGATTTAGAAGCAGATCGCTTTGCGCTGATTTTCTCAAAGATAAGAGCCTCGATTTTCAGAAAGCAATGGCAAATTACTGAATATAAAATTGCCTAGAAAATCACAAATAGCCTATAAATGTTGGGGTTGATTGCGACATCATGTAAAGGACATGCAACTAACTAAGTATATATATATATATATATATATATATATATATATATATATATATATATATATATATATATATATATATATATATATGTATATATATATATATGTGTGTGTGTGTGTGTGTGTGGCTCGGGGGGGGGGGGGGGAGCGCTGGCTAGCTCGCGCATAGAATAAAACATCATTATAAACAGAACAATATTAAGTATTATAATAGTATAATAATAAGTACATCAGATATACTGGCCACATATCAGAGACTGTTAACAGTGACGCTGTTAATGACATTATTACACACTTAACTACGCGAAGAGGACATTTAATACGTTTCAGTAAAAACTGTCGACGCACGCTGATACTCTTAATGTATTTTCTTCACATTTGATATTATGTTAATTGAATTGTATTTGTTCTGCTCTGATCGCCATGACGATAATGATAATTTTGCATCGGCAGCCTTATCTAGCGGCATGTCATGTGCAGAATTTTACAGTCAATAACAGTTCTCGGAAATGTATCTTTCTCATAGGTCAGATGTTCTATCTGTGCTATGTTAATGTATAAATAATCTATCACATCTTGAATCCATCTACGTTATGATCGATCTGTTTCCCGCTCACGAGTACTTCTCTCTTTTGGGTTATCTTTTCACGATTTTTATATCTGTTCATATTATCAAAACACTTCATATTATTTTTATCTAAATCCATCTCCTTCAGTACTGTCTTCTTGTAAGGTAGGTCTGTTTGTTCTCTTTTTCGTCCAATAAAGGTTTAATACTCTTTTGGAAACACTTATTTTCACAGGCGCATTCGTGCTTTTTTTTGGCTTTTCATACCCGTATGTTGCCATAGAAAATACAGTTGTTCTCAGTATTCCAACCTGTTCTTCCTAGGCCGCTGTGACATTTATTATGGCCAAACTGTTTCAATTTCCGAGACATGCTGTTTATGTGCTAGATTTCTCTGCTTTTCTTGTAGAATGTCATTGGTTTCTTGTTCCTGATCCTCTGCATTCTAAGAATGCTTCTGTAGAATGTAGTTTCCAAGCCTAGATTGTCTTGTGTAGTGTCTGTGAAATGGTCTATGATTGACATCCATATGTTGTTACAGCAAATATGAATTTTCTCACAAGTGCTACTTATGTGTGTTTATTGGTGTTGTGCCATTAATATTTTTTTTGTTGGGGCGGGGGGAGGGGGTTGGATAAGACTGGTCCATTAAATTGCCACAACTTCTAGTATTCGCGACTACTGGGGGGCGGGGAGGGGAGGGAGGGGGTTGGATAAGACTGGTCCATTAAATTGCCACAACTTCTAGTATTCGCGACTACTGGGGGGTGCACTGGACTTATTTTTTTTTTTTCGTGTGGATTAGGTCTATCTATTACCAGTGTTCACCGCTTCAGGCGAATCCACTCCTATTTCTGAGGTGCTCGTAATTTACATCCCCAAGTCAAGGACGAGAAGTCAACATTTTAGTTCAGGTGACTGGTGCAGGGGGTGAACCCACTACCTCAACACCAGCACACCGGAAGTTTAATATCGAACACTCCTATCCATTCGCCTATGTTAAATTTCTGCGGTGCTATGGTTAGTCTAATTCTGTCCTCTTTCCAACAGCCCTCGTTGTTACTAATTATGGCTACAAGATATTCAAATTATGTGATATTTTCGCTGTCTTAAATGCTTGTGTAACTAGTTGAACTCTCTACCTCGACATCAACATACTGGAAGTTTAAGATCGAGCACTCCTAACCATTCGGCCATGTTTAACCTCCACGTTACTATGGTCAGCCATTTTCTGTCCGCTTTAAAAAAGTCCTCGTTATTATTTAATTATGGCAACAAGGTATTCACATTGTATGGCAATTTCACTGTCTTAAATAATCGCTTGTATAACTAGATTCACGAAAACTGACATTAATCTACGCAAATGTCGAATCAATCGGACAAGACACACTACCACGAGTACATTAGGAGCCCTCAGTCAGTGTTGCTTTATCTCATCTCTAAAGGATACTTTCGAACAGAAAACAACATGAGCACTAAATGGGATTAACAGGACGAGGGATTCTTAAACACATTCACTTACTGAAATGGCTGTTTAAGTGGTTTAGCACCAGTACAGATGTGTTTATTATTCGCGTGACTGACATCTCTTAGCGATGCACACCAAGAACAGGTAAACAACAGAGAAGGGTAAGTGCGCAAATTATCCAGCAAAAACATGCCCAAGGATTTAGCATAGTTGAAAGACACAAAAAAGGGGGAGGGGATTTCGTATTTGTATGTATTTCGCTGGCAGTAAGGAAACAATACCACACAACAGGATTGGCTGAAATTGAAAGACCACACCTCAGAACCATCAGGAGAAGACAAAATAAATGAGTGGTGGGGTTTCAACATGAAGGGTAGATCAGCGTAACTAGCCTTACGTGAAGGCTACAACATGGACAAGAAGCAGATGAGGACAAAGTAAAATGTGCGGAAAAATTTGGACATCTCTGCAGCAAACAATAATATAAACAACGTTAACTTCATTAAAATATAACATGACAAAAGCAGAGGGAAAGTGTCATCATCGCCGATGTCATTTACTGATCTAGTATAAAAAGAAGGGGGAAAAAAAGAAGAAGGGAATGAGGAGAAGGAGTTGGAAGCGGAGGGGGGGAGGAAGACGGAGGAGGACTAGAAAAAGAACAAGGACGTAGAAAAGAATAAAGATGAGAAGACTACAGTGACGGCTGTAACCAATCTAACCAATATTTCACATTGCTGTTTTGCCTTTGACCGAATGATGTGACTATGTGATTACAACAATGGAGACATCCGGCTCAGACATTCTCAAACCGGTGTTTCCTCTCTCTCTCTCTCTCTCTCTCTCTCTCTCTCTCTCTCTCTCTCTCTCTCTCTCTCTCTCTCTCTCTCTCTGTGTGTGTATGTGCGTGCGTGCGTGCGTGCGTGCGTGCGCGCGCGCCCGTACTTCTTTACAAAACTTGCGACTGTGTTACAGAATGTTTCAAAGCCCGAATCTGTATTTTAAAGGCATCTATGGTATTTTGTATAGTCACAGCAGAATGTATACTATTTGCTTCGCATCATATAACAGATCGTATGTTTAGCATGGGTAATAGATAAATCATCATAGTCTAGAGCAGTGTTTCCCAACCTATTTTGTGCTATGCCCCACCTAAGCCTTTCTAAAATTCTTACCACCCCCCCCCCCCCCCCCCCTCTTCCCCCAACATATACATAATTTTTAATATTCAAAACTTGAAATGTTCACTAAAGAAACTTGAAAGGCGGACAGAAGTTATTTATACTGGACATTTACCCAGCTGGAGTAGCGACTGAGAGTTGCCATACGGTTAACTTAAACTCTGGACGAGTCCGTTTTCGAATTGCCCCCCTTAACAATCGAATTGCCCCCCTTAATAATCGAATTGCCCCCCTGTGGGGCGTGGTCCCCACTTTGGGAAACACTGGTCTAGAGAGAGTGGAGCGGCCAGTGGATCTGGGCAACAATAAGTTAGTTAGTTAGTTAGTCTTTCCTCTTGAGCCTAAGGCGGCGCATAGGGTAGAAGTGATGGCTCTCCATGTCCGGCGGTTCGCTGCTACCTGTTGTAGATCCTGGATGTTCACTTGGCCGTTGAATGAGCCTTCTCTGATGATGATTCTACGCAGGGTCTCTCTTGATCTTCCCCGTTTTCTTTTCCCTACTGGTGACCATACGTGGGCTTGGTTGGGGAGTCTTGTCTTGACTATTCTGAGTACATGGCCGATGTAGCAACAATAAGTACGCCGATTAAATGCAAAAGGTACACATAATCAGATTGCAGTCGGTGCCATTAGTATTTGAGCTCTTCGCTGACTGTTGAAGATGAGGCCTGAGCACGTAAGGAAACGTGCTGAGTGCTGTGATATCGCGTCTTGGTTCAACTCAATTGAAATAACAGAAAGAATGTCATATCATCCGTATAATTGCCAGATGAAACTTGCTCAGCCCATTTGCTAGACATCGGATTGAATTAAATTGACACAATGAATGATCAATTTGTGCAAGAGGGGACTAACCGGATTACCACTCCGATCTGTGCCTTGTAACATCTGCAGCTTTGAAGGTAGGAAAGTACACAATGGTGGATTTACTTCTCTTGTGTGCACGCTGTGTATTTGTAAATTTTCAATAATCTGGTGTGTGTGGGAGTGACGGTAGCGCCGTGGTTAAACGCTCGTTTGCCGACGCGATGGTCGGGGTTCGATCCGCATAAGGCTGGATATTTCCGAATTTTTTAAATTGACCAGAGCTCTCAGGCTGACCCAGCCTAAAATGACCACCGGAAATGTCTTGTAAGTAAAGGAGGCCGGTTGATGTTGGCCACCTCAGCCATTGAATGCCGAATATGCGTCTAGCACTATACGCCCAAAGGCGTGTAAACGGGACATTTACTTTACTTGTTAATGAGTAGTAGTGATGGCGGTGAAAGACGGCTGACTTAGTGAAGAGCACTGCAGGACGGTTTTGGTAATATTCGGGCACATAAACCAAATTGTCATATCATCATCTATCAACTAATTCTCTTCACAACGACGCTCTCATTACTCTACGGAATACAACAAATGGAAAAACATGTCCCTTCGCAGCAACCTGCTGTGGCTATGTCAAGTGCTAGGGTCATCGCATTTTGTAGGACTGCGTGGATGGAGGAGTAGGAAGAGGTAGCCAGTCTTTCCATCGCGTAGTGAACGGCGAGAGCTGACATTGAACACTACTTCCACCGCGCTCTTGCTATTGTTAGTGTAACGTCCTAACAATGACATCAACACTCCCGCTAAAACGTCATGCAGGTGTCAGCAATCCCAAGGTGACTGCTGCTTTCTCTAAATGTATTCCTGTTGACGTTCCAAGAAGAACAACAACACGCCGATAAGATTATCTATTGTTTTTTTCACCTTCCATCCGTGGTGGATTTTAACGCCCAAGGGTGATTTAGTTTCCTCTGTCAACTGTTATCTTGTTCTTCCCCTGCCTCTTCTACAATAATTAGTCTTCGATTGCTGCGCTTTATCAACTATCGTAAAGTGTAACTTGACTAAAATACGAGTATTTCTATTTCCGAGGCATAATGCTTTTACCGAGCCAGTTTTCTTCGATGTCCAGATCTTGTAGAATATCAGTATTGTCCTTTGTCGTGATGCTCGGTATTCTAAGAATTGCTCGCAGGATTTGCTAACCCCACGGTAGTTTCAAAGTTAGGACGAACTCTTTCTGTTTCACGATTTATTTCCTGGCATGTTTCACTGCATCTCGTCGGGTACTGCAGAATTATATATCATGTGAAGTGAATTACTGAATATGCCCGGTAAATGGTGCAAACTTATTATAGAGTTTCTTTTTTTTAATATTTTTTTTTTATTTATTGCTTTCGCTCGCTTTAAACTTAAGCGTAGTCTATACATGTACCATTACTTTTAGTGCACTGGAATAACTGTCGCGCATGGGTCAGTTTTCCCCATGACAGGTTTCCCTCATCATCAGGCGAACCCACTCCGAATTCAAAGGTAAGAACGTCTTACTAAGAAGAATTCGTTTTAAATTTGAAATTATTGTGGTGACAACACATGATCCACATTCGAACAATACCTGCGACTATGTTCTTTATGTATTTCACCCAAAGTATTCATTTATTATATGAATTTTTCTGTAATATTTAAGTTCTAAAGCCTCGATTTTCTTATTAGGATTTGTAAATTGATCGATGATTCTTATTTGTAAGATAAACGGAAAATGCGACACTACATTATAATTATTGAAATATTGTGGTTGTAAATCTGCAGAGATTAAGTGTGTGTTTTCTAATTAGAAGCGATCAGCAAGTTCTCGTGTTGTGAAATAAGTGGATTACATCCCTGCTGTGACTGTTCTACACTGCAGACAGTGTGAAACCTTTCACTAACTGAAGTATTGGAGCAATAATCCAAACATGTATGAGGCTGTCAATCGGTTATTCTCTTGTGTGCCGCAATCTGATTGGTTTGTTGGTTCGTTGATTAATTGGCTGGTTAAATAGTTGGCTGGTTGGTTGGCTGGTTTATTTGTTGGTTGTTTCGCTAGCTGGCTGATGGTTGGTTGGTTGGTTGGTTGGTTGGTTGGTTGAATGGGTGGTTAGTTATTCGGTTGGTTGGTTGGTTGGTTGGTTTGTTGGTTGGTTGGTTGGTTGGTTAGTTGGTTAGTTATTCGGTTGGTTGGTTGGTTGGTTGGTTGGTTCGTTGGTTGGTTGGTTGGTTGGTTGGTTGATTGATTGGCTGGTGAATCATTTGGAAGACAGTTTTATTTCTGAATTTTTTTGCCGTTCAAGTCCTCTGATATTTTAAACGGGCGTACTAGCATCTATCGGAGTGAAGGTGCAGTAGTTCTCCATTTCTGTACCAAAGTACCATCTTCGCGGTGCTCTGTTGCAGAGCATCCATTCATCTCTCCAAGTTATTGAATGTTCTAGATCGCTATTGGAACTTCACATCTGCGGAGAAGCATATTTGGATGCAATGCAATCAAGTCATAATCAATTATAGTGCACGCACTCTGGTTTGCGTTAGGCATACCTTAGTAATGTTTTATTTTCAGGTTTTAATACCCCTGTCAACTCCAGCCTAATGGCCATAGGCAAACTGTCTAAACCAGTGGTTCTCAACCGGTGGGGAATTCTGGGGTTTCGGGGGGGGGGGGGGGGGGAGGGGAGAGAGATTAAGATTATTTCAAGATCGCGTTAATACAAGAACCGATTACTTGATATTGTTTTTCCTTCCATACTTTACGGTTCTGTACTTCTCGTCCTTCTGAAATTCGTTTTATAACGTAAGTAGACTCGCAAATCATGTTTTATGTAGACGTATAGGCTTGTTCTAGTATATGTTATTAAATTTAGCTTCCAGTTTTACGTATACTGTGTAGGGGCCGGGGGAGATGGAGATTTATAGGGAGTAAATACGAAACGGGGGGGGGGGGGAATTACATTCTGAACATATGGTGAACCGGTGCATGGACCAAAAAGGGTTGAGAACCACTGGTCTAGAGCAAGCAACAAAACATTGCTTTTTTAGATACTGTTGACCGGCACCTTGCCGTCTTGACAGACGATTGTTTGTAAACTGGTGTTATACGAGGGTAAGTTAATAAGTAAGTCACAAATGGCTGTAGAAACATAACTAAAGATGATAACAACTTGAAACCAGTTTATTTTTATACATACATTGTCCCTTTATTTCTCAACATAATTTCCACCAACATTGATGCACTTATCCCATCGTGTTATTAGTCCTCCCAAACCGGCTGCACAGAACTGCGTGCTTTGTTTTCATTGACCTACCATCCCACAGAACTGTGTGACGTACTTATTGACACACCCTCGTAACGTTTTCTACCCAGCCATGCACCGCTTTACGGGATAAACATTTGTCAGCATAAACAGGAAACCCACCTTGGCGGGAGACATTTCGCTAATGACTTCGAAGTTAAATGTGAAGTGAAAACGTGGCTTAGAAAACAGAGCACACAGTTCTATGCAGCGGTCTGGGAGGACTGATAAAAAAAAATGGGATAAGTGCATAAATGTTGATGGAAATTATGTTGAGAAATTAAGGGACAGTGTATCTATAAAAATAAACTGATTTCAAGTTGTTATCATCTTCAGTTATTTTTCTAAAGCCATTTGTGATTTACTTATTGACTTACCCTCGAACCTCTCCATGGACCCCCTCCGTGGCGAAGGTGTTACGTGATCACGCGGTTCGTGGTCTAGCATACCCTTGTTTGAAACACAGCTGCGTACGATTTTCAGCAGACCTCGTTGGAATGGGTGCCGGTCGTTCAGAAACCAATGGCAAACTACTGAACGTAAAACTTGCCAAGAGATCACTGTTGGCACAATGTGGGGGTATTGGGTTTAGTGAGTGCCACCCAACATTCGGCGCTAAAAGAAAGCAGGTAGTACTGTCTACTGCTATAGGTCGCTCAGTCATTTCAGACTAAAACCTGACATATCAAGAACTGTAAAGTATGAGATATACCATCACGGTCTCACCTCGAGGAATGGAAACTCTTTAATGTAATTCCTAGATGACGGACACCTGAGTCCGGCAAACACTGTTCAGGTAACCAAGTATTCAACAGAATAAATGGAACATTTGGCACCTAATTAGAACAGGTACTCACTTATTCCGACACTCATAAATTTATGACAATAGCATAGGCGACAAACCGCCCCCCCCCCCCCCCCTTCCCCCCAGAAAGTTCCTTACAATTTTGGACTGAATAACCTGGCATGTCATTTACAAAGGCAGGCCAAAATTTTCTACCCTGAGTATGAAGGAAATGTCATAGGGAACAGGAGTGTTCGATAGCGCTTATTCCTTTTCAGTATAACCATCTAGTGAACTGACACTCAAGTGTCATCTCTGCTTGATCTTGAAATGATTTTAGAGATAGAACACCTTTTTTTTTTTTTAAATATGCCAGTTATCGCCGGCTTCCTGGCCTAGAGGTTAGCAACTTTTCTCCGTAATCTCGTATACTCTCGTAAGTAACGTGACGACGGTGAGAATCAGCAGTGGTTCGAATCGCGTCAGTAACTTACGGGGTATGTGAGCCGGCCGCTCAGAAAGGAATGGCAAACTATTGAGCGTAATCTTGCCAAGAAATCAACAATCAGCTGAAAGATACTGATATTGACAGCGATGTCCTGTAAAGGATATGCACAAAAAAATGCCAGTTATAAAGAGATCAACGTGGCCGAATGGGTAAGAGCACTCGCTCTTAAACTGCTGCTGCGCTGACGACGAGGTAGTGGGTAGTTTTCTACACCTGAGACCAGTTGAATTTAAACGTTGACTTCTCGTTCAGAAAGCAATGGCAGCCTTTTGTTTACATATTATTTTACAGGACGTTGCAGTCAACACCAGGATTTCTACCGCTGTGATCTTTTTGGCAAGTTTACGTTCCGCAGTTTGCCATTGATTTTTGAACGACCGGCACCAATACCAACGAAAAACCAACGCAACGCGGTCTGCTGCCAAATCGCGCGCAGTTGTGTTTTGAACGCGGGTATACGGGATTATGAACCGCGTCCGTAACCTTTTCGTCACGCAGGGCTACAGCTTACTGAACATAAAATTACCTAGTAAATCAACCAATGATTCTAGAGCTCTCTTAAACTTTCGTCCATATTGGCAGCTTTCTATCGCGTACCATCTTTAATTGAATATCAACTAAATGTTAACGGCGCCCCTCTTCCTGATCCATATTACTTCTTTGATTTATTATTTACTGATAGTATCTTCAAGTCATTTGTTTGTAAATCGATCCGGTTCTTTATTCTAAATCCTGATAATTTTCATTTTGTTTGTTTCAGAGACCTCCAGGGAAATAATATAACAGTTATACGTAAGGCTGACTTCCAAAGCTTAACCTATTTAAGGATTTTGTAAGTAATGTCTGTCTGTCTGTCTGTCTGTCCGTCCGTCCGTCCGTCCGTCTGTCTGTCTGTCTGTCTGTCTGTCTGTCTGTCTGTCTGTCTGTCTGTCTGTCTGTCTGTCTGTCTGTCTGTCTGTCTGTCCGTCCGTCCGTCCGTCTGTCTGTGTGTCTGTCTGTCTGTCTGCCTGTGTGTCTGTCTGTCTGTCTGCCTGTCTGTCTGTCTGCCTGTCTGCCTGCCTGTCTGCCTGCCTGCCTGTCTGTCTGCCTGTCTGTCTGTCTGTCTGCCTGTCTACAGTTAAGATATCTTGAAGGAAGTTAACTCTAAAGTCAACTCACAAAGAGACTGGCTACTTGCATCAAAAAAGGACAGTCTATATTCTCTGGGCATGCCCTGCGAATGGGAAAGGTGGAGTACATCTTCACAACGGGGAAGCTGGAGGGAAGGAGAAGCAGGGGGAGACCGAGAAAGAAGATGCTGGGCGGCTGACATCATGTCATAGAGGAACGTCGCTATCAGAAATTATTGGCAGCGCAAAGTTGTGGACAGACATGATCACCAACACCAAACGGTACAGACTACAAGAAGAAATATCTCACATGAATTTCCGAAATATTGCTGATTTGGTTAAAGGATTATTAATCTGAGACTGGGATAGTCCTTAATTATAACTTCGCTTATGAGGTTGAGAATCGTAGGGTTAATGGAAAAATGAACCATGACTCGACTAGACAAGAGTCCGCTTGGACATAATGAAGTTCTAAGGGCAAAATTCACCTCTTTAAAAGCGGGAAACTGAGAGGCTGATATTCAACATCTAATGATTTGCACTAACCACCCTGTTTGCTAATTGTCTTTATCTTTAAAGAACGATATTATATTTCCAGTATGACTTAAGGACTGCTTGCAAGGTATATTATTTAATTATATGATTAGGTCGGAGAATACCTTTCACTCAGTGTTGTCTTTGATTTCAAGATGCCGTAATGCCGCGCTGGAGCTGGTGCTGTAGTGTTCTTGAGCGTTGGGTGATTACGTTTCTACAGCAGCTGCGCTTGCATACAAGTCAAGTTTGCAATGTGCGTTTAAAACTCACTGTGTCCCAAAATCCGGTTATAGTAAATCACGCTGGCCTGGTCATTATTGCATCTGATTCTGTATGACAGTTATATTAACTCTTTCTGCACCGGGCAATTAACTCTCTTTTGCTCCAGGCAATAAATATAGTAGTGTGCCCCATGACCTGATTACTGACTTTACTTCTTCTTTTCTATACATATTTTAACACTCTAGCCCCCTTTCTCTGCCCCAATCAGTTCTAGAGTAACCCCTTCTATCCCCACCAATTGTAGCTCAACTCATTCTGCTTTAGACAGGGTTAGCTTAACTCATTAAGCTTCCGACAGTTGTAGCTTAATCTCTACTGCCCCAGTTAGTTGTAATTTAACTCATTCTGCTTCAGACAGTTGTAGCTTTACATCTACTGCCCCAGACAGTTGTAGCTTAACCTCTACTACCACAGACAGTTGTAGTTTACCTCATTCTGCTTCAGACAGTTGTAGCTTAACCTCTGTTGTTGTTGTTGTTTGGCCATCAAGAATGATGATGACCATTTATTTCATCCAGTGGGGTTGAAAGTATGGAGCCGTGAGTTATAAGATGGCTGATAAGGCCTATTTTGGCTCGAAATGTTCTTTGACAATGTGGACAAAGAATTCTTGACGTTTCTGGAGGAGGATTTCCTGCAGTGGTTTTTCTGTCCAGCCTTTTCTTCACAGCTCTTGCAGTCCTGGTTGCCTCACAAGTGACTGCACCCTTGCGTAATGATGCACGCCACGAATTTCGGTCTCTGGCTGCAGTCTCCCAGGTGTCATGATGAATTCCAAAAGCATTCAGTGAGATTCTCAATGTCTTTAAAGCGTTTCCTGTGGCCGCCTTGGGAGCGTTTACCATAACTCAACTCGTCGTAAAAAATGCGTTTATCGAGCCTGTGATCTGACATGCGAGTCAAGTGACCAGCCCAGCGAATCTGATTCTTCGTTAGTAGAGTGTGGATACTGGGCATGGACGCTCTTTCTAGAACTTCAGTGTCTGGGATCTTGTCTTGCCATTTAATGTTCAGTAAATTCCTAAGGCAGACTGTGTGGAAGTGGTTTAATTTCCTAGCATGTCGCTGATAAACAGTCCAGATTTCACAAGCATATAGCAGTGTGGATAATACAACTGCTTTGTAGACTTTCAGCTTTGTTTGCAAGCTTATTCCATTTCTGCCCCATACATTCTTGTACAGTCTGCCAAAGGCCGCGCTGACCTTGGAGATTCTTGCATTCACTTCATCGTCAATTGTGGCAGCTTGTGACACAGTGCTGCCAAGATAGGTGAATTTGTCCACAACACTTAGTCTATGATCATTCACTTTGATATTCGGCACAGTATGATTATTCCCTGGAGCTGGCTGGTACATAACTACAGTCTTCTCCAAATTGATATTGAGCCCAAAGTTGGTACAGGCATGTGAGAAAGCTGAAACATTATGTTGCATGTCCGCCTCTGAGTTGGCGTATAGAGCGCAATCATCAGCAAACATGAGCTCTCTGACGGTGTCGAGTTTAACCTCTACAACTCCAGACAGTTGTAGCTTAATCTCTACAACCCCAGACAGTTGTAGCTTAATCCCTACAACCCCAGACAGTTGTAGCTTAATCTCTACAACCCCAGACAGTTGTAGCTTAATCTCTACAACCCTAGACAGTTGTAGCTTAATCTCTACAACCCCAGACAGTTGTAGCTTAATCTCTACAACCCCAGACAGTTGTAGCTTAACCTCTACAACCCCAGACAGTTGTAGCTTAATCTCTACAACCCCAGACAGTTGTAGCTTCATCTCAACAACCCCAGACAGTTGTAGATTAATCTCTACAACCCCAGACAGTTGTAGCTTAATCTCTACAACCCTAGACAGTTGTAGCTTAATCTCTACAACCCCAGACAGTTGTAACTTAACCTCTACAACCCCAGACAGTTGTAGCTTAATCTCTACAACCCCAGACAGTTGTAGCTTAATCCCTACAACCCCAGACAGTTGTAGCTTAATCTCTACAACCCCAGACAGTTGTAGCTTAATCTCTACAACCCTAGACAGTTGTAGCTTAATCTCTACAACCCCAGACAGTTGTAGCTTAATCTCTACAACCCCAGACAGTTGTAGCTTAACCTCTACAACCCCAGACAGTTGTAGCTTAATCTCTACAACCCCAGACAGTTGTAGCTTCATCTCAACAACCCCAGACAGTTGTAGATTAATCTCTACAACCCCAGACAGTTGTAGCTTAATCTCTACAACCCTAGACAGTTGTAGCTTAATCTCTACAACCCCAGACAGTTGTAACTTAACCTCTACAACCCCAGACAGTTGTAGCTTAATCTCTACAACCCCAGAAAGTTGTAGCTTAACCTCTACAACCCCAGACAGTTGTAGCTTAATCTCTACAACCCCAGATAGTTGTAGCTTCATCTCAACAACCCCAGACAGTTGTAGCTTAATCTCTACAACCCCAGACAGTTGTGGCTTCTTCTTCTTCTTCGTTCATCCGGAGTTTTTTTCCGGATGTGATTGCGTTGTGTCTGTTTACAGCAGAGCTGCGTTCTTGCGCCTTTAGGCCGACACATCCAACTTCTGCGGGCATTTGTTGACCGGGTTAACCTTCCCGGGGCAGTTGTAGCTTAATCTCTACAACCCCAGACAGTTGTAGCTTAATCTCTACAACCCCAGACAGTTGTAGCTTAATCTCTACAACCCCAGACAGTTGTAGCTTAACCTCTACAACCCCAGACAGTTGTAGCTTAAACTCTACAACCCCAGACAGTTGTAGCTTAACCTCTACAACTCCAGACAGTTGTAGCTATCTCTACAACCCCAGACAGTTGTAGCTTAATCTCTACAACCTCAGACAGTTGTAGCTTAATCTCTACAACCCCAGACAGTTGTAGCTTAATCTCTACAACCCCAGACAGTTGTAGCTTAATCTCTACAACCCCATACAGTTGTAGCTTAACCTCTACAACCCCAGACAGTTGTAGCTTAATCTCTACAACCCCAGACAGTTGTAGCTTAATCTCTACAACTCCAGACAGTTGTAGCTTAATCTCTACAACCCCAGACAGTTGTAGCTTAATCTCTACAACCCCAGGCAGTTGTAGCTTAATCTCTACAACCCCAGACAGTTGTAGCTTAATCTCTACAACCCCAGACAGTTGTAGCTTAATCTCTACAACCCAGACAGTTGTAGCTTAATTTCTACAACCTCAGACAGTTGTAGCTTAATCTCTACAACCCCAGACAGTTGTAGCTTAACCTCTACAACCCCAGACAGTTGTAGCTTAATCTCTACAACCCCAGACAGTTGTAGCTTAATCTCTACAACCCCAGACAGTTGTAACTTAATCTCCCTCTACTTCCCTAGAAAGGTGTAGAGTAAAAGAGATAAAACAAAAACAGAAATTATCTCGGCATGTGGTGGATCGGAATACATTCCAGATGCCGAGATAAGTATTGTGTTGTTTTATCTGTTATTGTTGTTTCTAACCTCGTTCGTTGTTAAAGACGTTGGTCGTAACTTCTTACTACATCTTTGTGTATTTTTCCTTTCGACCAGTTTCATGGTTGTGGCCAATATCTAGATATAAAAGAGTTAAAGTTGCAAATCTAATATTTATGTCCGGTATTGTTATTTTTTTTTTTTTTAACTTGTTACTTCGGTCTTTTCTGGTGATAAGTTTTACATATCTTTTATAAAACACCAACTAACTCTTTGAGAAAGACAGTCCCTCAAGAAGTAAATGAAAACAGCAAAGCGATTAGGAGGATTATATAAAGACCCCACTGTTGTATCTTCACCTAGAAGAGGTAGAGGAGTTTGCGTGCTCCAGTGACCCCAAGAGCTATCTATGCATACGGTTGCATTGCTACAGATGGGTCTCCCATTTCGGACAGGTCAAATGATAGGGGGTAGACGAAGAGAGGCACAAACCTGCTGCCTTGTAGGTATACTGAAGGGTAGTCAAAGGCAAGAAAAAGCACATATGAAACAAACTGCTTGTCGAAATAGGATTACTGAGCCTCAGGCGTGGCGATACAGTGCAAAGTAGCTCGTTTCATATGATGAGATGTAAACAACAAATTGTTTACATGTTTTGCTATGAGGAGAAACACATCTGAAAATGTAGTGACAGCTGACAAACTTGAATGAGAAAAGAGCAAGAGGTAGAAAGGCAAAGCAATAATAAATATCTAGATAGCTTGGTTAAATAATCTGAATAAGAGTACAGGGAAGATCCGAAACATTGGAGATCATGTGAGGTGGGGAATCTTGATCGCTTGAGGTTATGTATATGGACGATGATGATGACGACGACAACGACGATGATGGTGGTGATGAGGATGAGGATGATGATGATGACTACGACGAAGACGACGACGATGATGATGATGAAAAACATACGCAACATAACTATTGTTTCGAATGGGGAAAAAGAAACAATTAACACTTACAGATACACGAAAATTTTAACGAAAAAGTAAAATGTGATACCAAAATGAGAAATCCCTCACATGGGTATGCGTTCATTGCCACTCTGTTCTAATTAACATGTTAACTCATGTTTTCCCAATTGTGTTTACTTTTGTAGCACATTTTGGCTCTGTGGGTGGTTAATGTACAACTATTACTGTTTGTGCGTTGATTTAATGGTTGGGAAGTTATGTTGACAATGTCATGAGAGAGTACGGAGGAGGGTTGGGTGTTAGCTCTCGGCGTTTGCTACATGTGGGAAAGATGGCCACCTATTCCTCCCCGCACCCAGGCCTAAAATATGATGATGATGGTAACACTTCACCTGCCCGCAGTATGTTCTTGCTATGAAACATTTTTGTTTTAATGTTGTAAATTACTGACTGACAGTGAAATTGTTAATTCACTTGTAGACAAGGAGATTTACAAAGTAGCTCTTCTCCTTGCTTTTTTAAGTTAAGACGTTAGGTTGCATTTCCATTAGAGGACGTAGCAGTCAACTGCAGTATTTTTTTTTATTTGGGTGGCTATTTGTAGTTTACGTTTAGTGGTTTGCCATTGCTTTCTGAACCATTATATGGAAACTAACACAAGGCGGTCTGCTTCCAAATCGCCTGCAGTTGTGTTTCGAACGAGGTTTTACCAATTTCATTCGTAACTTCTTCACCGCAGAAACGATATTTTTTTAAGTGCCGTGCTCTAATTATTGAGGCTAAGAGACAATGTAGACAGCCAGAAATGTAATTCCTGTATGCACTAGTCTCATTTGCGTGGCTGTTCAATGAAAGTGCCACCAGGTGTTTGAGCTGGACTGGAGAAATTCCCTCAAGTGGCAAGGCGACAAAACGTTTCGGGTGGATGTTATGCTGTGTCGTTTGTGGAATTAGGGGTCGACCAGGACTCATTAAATTAATTGGAAAGGAAATGTGGCGAGAAAGGGAACTGGACATACCGCCTCATTGTGCTGTAAGTAGTATACAATGCACGAAACGTTCCTTGTATACTACTGCTGTAGTCTAGAGATCTTGTGAAAGGCTAGAACTTCACATACCAGTATCTGCTTTCGGACTGCATTTTCCCTTTTTAAACATTCTGTTGATGTTCGTGATAAGTATTGCTTATAACTTGACATCTTTCCAAACATTTAGATAACGCACTTTGGTTTGACATGGTAAAGAATGCTTTATAATTTACAAGTTACTGTTAGTTACATGTTATTTACACGACGATGCAATCAACCCCAGAATTTATTGGCCGTTTGTGATTTACTAGGCAATTTGACATTCAGTAGTTTGTCAATGCTTTCTCAACGGCAGACGCTCATACCATTGATTGATTGATTGATTGATCTAGGAACCGACATCACAGCATTCGGGACATTCCCATAAGCGCTCCGTCTCCATCCTCAGCAGCCAGCGAAGAGTTCCAACACTAATAGTTCCAGTAGCAATCTGATTATATGTCCGTCTCGCCTTTCCTCCGAGCGCCGAGCGTCGGCCAGAACCCCTCGTCACACCACGTTGTCTCATTCTTACCAGACCATGGTGCTCCATCTGCTCCTCCGAGGTGTACACGTGCTCCCACAAGGCCGCAACCACGTCTGCCTTGTCCTGCATCAATACTCCACCAAATTTTGCCGAGCCAGCCAATCTGTCCGCCTGTTCATTCCCCAGCACACCGGCATGCCCAGGAGAAAAGATCCAGGTGATGCTTACTACCCGTGACCTCCGAAGCGAAGCAAGCCACTCTGCACGAAGCCTACCTGTTCTCACCCTTCTCAGCATGCTTTCTGAGTCAGTTACAATCACAATGTGTGTATGTATCGTGTTTTCTATCCAGCGGAAAGCTGCACTGACCGCCTCCACCTCCATTCTTAAGCTAGATGTAGTGTTATCATACGCCAGGCTCTCCTGCACCAAACGCCGACCATTAGTTTTTGCCAAGAACCCCCAGGCACTTCTCCTACCTCTCAACACTGACCCATCCGTGTAGATAATCACATCACCCGGGCGAGAATTTTCATGAATTAGTTGCTGAATTTCCACTTCCGTGGCCCCTGCTGGCCACTCCCTGCACTCCCGGTTCAATGTTATTACAACTCTGCACAAGTCTGACTGCACGGCTGGCACTCTGACCCACTCCTCTCCTCGCCTGATGTTCTCCAAGGGGCACACCTGTCTGATCGTATCCTCCGCCTGAGCCATCCATGATTTCCCTCTTATCAGTCTCTGACCATACCATCGAAATAGACGCAAAGCAATCTGCTCCCAAATCGACACGGCCTAAAACAGGCACCAGCAAATACCTTGGAAGGTAATGGCGGCCATCGTGGTACTGGCCAAATCACCCACAGAGGATCACGTAAAATATGGGCTTAGCACTATATACCCAGTGCGTCACAGGCGTGTAGAGGGGAACTTTACTTGCTAATGAGGGATTCATCAGGGAATGCCAGACGGCAAGGAAAGGAAACGGACACCCAATGTCATTATAAACAAAAGTCGACAGGGTCGACTTCATTGCACCGGGATTTTATCCCATATGGCTCTTTTCCGCACCGTGGAAAGCACGAACTCCGTAGCTCGACCGACAACCCTCAGGAGTCTCCGACAAAATGCATTCGTGAACAAACGAACGAAAATCTTTATTTTCAAAGGGTTAAGAATTGAGCATGCAGGCCCGTCTGACATTCTGCCCTTCTTCTCTATTTCCTCTCATACATTCTTTCATTCAACATCACTTATGAAGCAAATTTTTGACAACAAAAGAACAATAAGCATTAAAACGCATGAAATATAATCAATAACAAATGACTCACTGAGGCAATGTTTAACATGGGCATTATAAATACCTCAGGAATGTGTAACATGCCATACATATGGGAATGTGTTTTGGGGTAGTTGTCGTTTGAGATAATTTACCATTATTATTAGTTTTTTTTGTTTTTTTTTGTTTATGGGGGAATATAATCTGTACTGAGGTAGTGTTCAAACAGGTTGCGAATGTATGTATAATATTGGTGGTGTCTTTGATTTCTTGTGGAAGATCGTTCCACAACTGAGAGGCAGAGTATGCTAAGCTTGTTTTATATAAGCCTATCCTAGGTTTAGGGACACGAAGTATATTTAGTCGTTCGCTATGTCTTGCGTTATATTTAAACAATGGCCAAAGGTAGCTTGGGGCATTTTGAAATAGGATTTTGTGAAAGTTTAGCCTTATTAAAAAGTAGGCGTTTGTGGAGTGGCAGCAACCGAAGACGTTGATATAGGTTAGAATTGTCGGTAAGCTCTTCACCATTTATTAAACGTACAGCCCTTTTCTGGAGTGAATAAAGGCGTTTTATTATTGATTTGGAGCATCCATCCCAGATTGTGGAGCCAAAGGACGAGACTCGGAATCGAACCCGCAACCTTCGGAGCCCGAATCAGGCTGCTTGACCACTCCTCCACAGAGACTATTATACCGTGTTCTAGAATATTTTTTTCATATCCTTTTTTTACAGGACATCGCTGTCAACACCAGCATTTTACTGCTGTTGTTGAAGCTTTGGCAAGTTTACGTTCAGCAGTTTCCCATTGCTTGTTCTAGAATATACAGAGATTAAAAGGCGACATGATCGACTTCATTTTAAGGTTCATCTCATGTGGCTCGGTCTCTTCCCAGAGCCTGTCGAAAGCGTCGCACAAAGCACGAACTTCATATCTCCAGACGACCCCTTGAGCGTCTGAGAAAACTACACTCGCGAACTGAACGACATAGTCCGGGAACTTCCCGAACCCACGACCTTCGGAGCTCGAAGCAGGCGGCTGAACCACTCTGTCACGGAGACCACCATGCAATATGTTCTAGAATAAGTTCAGACCTAACGCGTCGCACCTAACGACTTGATCTGCTACACGACTGCTTTTGATTGTCTCGGCAACTCCCTTGATTCTTAACTGCTCAAAAAGCGCGGTGTTAGCAGAGATGTGACAAAATATGTGGAGCTCAGAATCTAGAAATAGTTTCATTTTCCGAAAATATTCATCGCCGACTTCTTTTCATTCGTTCGTTCTCGGATAACCACATCTGTCTCTCATAGAGTTGACAGTCCGTATCAGGTTTCTCCCTGAGAGGGACAGTTTCTCGCTCAGCCTGGCTGGAGAGCGGCCAAACTGTCACTCGGCTACTTTAAGAACCTACTCGCTTAGAAGCACATGTTCCATTGTCATATTTTCCCCAATACAAAGGCACATATACGTATGTCCTATCTGTCTGGTTGCCTCTCTCTCTCTCTCTCTCTCTCTCTCTCTCTCTCTCTCTCTCTCTGGTTATTTCTTTACGCCTTTTTGTCTTTTCTTTCTGTCTCTCCTGCTCTCTCTCTCTCTGCTCTATCTTTATTTACATATCTCTCTCTCTCTCTCCACTTCTCTCTCTCTCTCCACTTCTACCTCTCTCTCTCTCTCTCTCTCTCTCTCTCTTTCTTTCTCTCTGCCCTCTTTCTTTATTTATATATCTCTTCTACTTCTCTCTCTATCTCTCTGCTCTCTTTCTTTATCTACATATATCTCCTACCTCTCTCTCTCTCTCTCTCTCTATCTCTCTCTGCTCTCTTTCTTTATCTACATATCTCTCCTACTTCTCTCTCTCTCTCTCTCTCTCTCTCTCACTCGCACTCACTGTGTGTATATATGTGTGTTAGAATGTTGTCATTTTACAATGATAAATACTTGCCTACGAAGAAGTTAAAATAATAACTTAGATAGATAAAAGTGAATTAACCCAGGCTAGAATAGGTCGGTGTGGCTCGTTGGGTAACTGAATCGCATGAAGACTATGAGCTTTAACACTTCATCGATGGGTTCCGTTGGCCTAAGCCCTGAAATTTGTTCGCATCCGTCTGTGTGAGATTAGTGTAGGGACTTTCCTCCCGACCCGGCATCCCGTCTGTGTGAGATTAGTGTAGGGACTTTCCTCCCGACCCGGCATCCCGTCTGTGTGAGATTAGTGTAGGGACTTTCCTCCCGACCCGGCATCCCGTCTGTGTGAGATTAGTGTAGGGACTTTCCTCCCGACCCGGCATCCCGTATGTGTGAGATTAGTGTAGGGACTTTCCTCCCGACCCGGCATCCCGTCTGTGTGAGATTAGTGTAGGGACTTTCCTCCCGACCCGGCATCCCGTCTGTGTGAGATTAGTGTAGGGACTTTCTTCCCGACCCCGCATCCCGTCTGTGTGAGATTAGTGTAGGGACTTTCCTCCCGACCCCGCATCCCGTCTGTGTGAGATTAGTGTAGGAATTTTCTCCCGACCTGGTATAAACAGTACCACCCCCACGACGAGGGCTGTGTTGCAGAGTTCGCTTCCCCTGTCCAACCTTAAACACTGGCGGAGTGTGCATGGCAGGTACTGTAACCTCACATGTACGGGGAGACATATTAAGTTAAAAGTTAGTTGCATGCCGTTTACAGGACGTAGCAGTCAACCCCGGCAATTTTTGGCTGTTCGTGATTCCTGGGCAAGTTTACGTTCAGCAGTATGCCATTGTTTTCTGAACGACCAGTATCCATATATTTAATTAAAAATACATATCTGTGTTTTTAACGCGGGTATGCGGGATTACGAACTGTGTACGTAACACTTTGGCCACGGAGCCGGCAGAGACATAGTAGGATGTTCAAAACAATGTTTTCCTGTAATGAATTTGAATAACGAAGACTCAAACAGTAAATTGCAAAGTTTATTGCCAGGCATATTTCGCTGTATCTCGTCAGGTACATACTGCAGAAATCACACGACCATAAAATAAAGTGATTAGATAAATCTTTCAAGCTGAAATATACACATCTTCAATCTCAATCGACAATCCTGTGCCGTTATTGTACATTTCACATGTAGCCAAGTCATGAGAGAGAGAGAGAGAGAGAGAGAGAGAGAGAGAGAGAGAGAGAGAGAGAGAGAGAGAGAGAGAGAGAGAGAGAGAGAGAGAGAGAGAGAGAGAGCGGGAGTGAGAGAGAACGAACGGACTTTAGATTTAATGAGATTTCTATCTATCTTTGAAGCAGTACTTATTGTGTTGTGAATAATCCAGACACTGCTTGCGTACTTGTGAACAAAATCCCAACACGAGAAAGTTGCATTCCTTTTTCAAGGGTAGAAGGGAAACGACAAAGTAAAGAACTAATACTTGCACACCGCTTAAGAAAAAATGTTGCTTGTCAATTGCCGGACGTTGCAACCAATAGCATGTTTATTTTGTAGCCAATTTTACTGTCAATAGTTTTCCATTGATTAATAACTGCACAAAAAAAAAATGCTGGTGTTGACTGCAACGTCCTGTAAAGGATATGCAACCAACTAACTTTAACGAGTTTTCCATTGCTTTCTTAACTAGAACTCGACGTTTAAGTCCATCTGACCAGTGTGTAGAGCGAACCCACTACCCCGGCGCCAGCACACAGACATTATAAGCACCAGGCCTTTAAAACTCTCAAACACTCTGCCCTCTGTGCAGTGCTTAAACACGTGATAGACATTTGTCAAGTTACGTCAACGACACTTACGCTGCTCACGCCTCATTAGGGCTCGTTTGGACACTCAACCTCGTGCCTATTTATGCCAAAGTAAACCCGGCCGAAAGGTCTTACTTATGTCAAGAAAGTCAGACATGAGAAGAGTTAGCACAAATGTAAACCTCCCCTCGGGCAAGTTTACGAAACCCCCACATGCGCTGGGGACTTCAATGTTTAGGAGAAGTATCCCTGGACAAAGTCGAGGAACAAAAGCTGAAGTGGTCGTTATTCCCTGCTAATCGGGGGTGGTAACTATTTAAGAGGGGCTTTGACAGGTACATAATAGGCTTGTTTGCCGGCCTCTTGTAAATTCCTGGGCCGTATGCTAAGAATACTTCGCAAGTACTGCTCGCGCGGACCTATCGCTAAATCCTTTCAGGATCAGGGCTCCTCAAACTGAACTCAGCTGTGACTCATTTATACCGCATATTTTTCCAACCTCTTCCGTTATAAAATCAATATGCACTAAAGTTACGTTGTTTTCGTTGTTTTATTATACTAAACGTATAGCAAAGTAAAGAACTAACTATCCCGTCAAGTCGCGAATTGAGTATATAGGGCTAGCTTCATATGTTTTAGACTGACCGAGTCTCCGTGTGTAGTGTGTTCAGTATCCCTCCGGCAGCCTTTACGTATCAGAAAATGCCCCTTTATCCATTTTAAGCTGGATCGTCACGGATGCCCAGGTCAATGGGGAATAAATCCCCGTCTTGAAGATGATTCCAAACTTTACCACCGGACAGACGAACGATTCCACCTTAAATTGTTTTTTAAATCTCATATCCCTTACAGGATGTTGCAATCAACGCCTTCGCCAGCGAGACCAGCCACCTTAAATTAATACAGCTATAATGACGTATAAATAATAAATTTATAAATAGTTAATCAGATAAAATATAGTTTCATCATAACAAAAGATGGAAGATGTATCTAATATTAGGGAAGTTGCATGCAGAATGGTCCAAGCAAAGGCGGCATCAAGATGAAAAATATTCTCTGCAATTTACCTTTATCAAATTAGTTGTGAAAAGCAGCTATTAAGAGCTATATTGATCCAATTCTCTTGTGCTGAAGCAAATCATGAGCGATTAGCAGACAAGTAAGAAGTTATAGGGAAACTGCAGAGACGTTGTTTTATAGAAGAAAGATGATAACACCACGGATGGATAGAAAGAGCAATGAAGATTTCTTAAATGTATTTGCCTCTACGCTCTTTGACCTCAAGCGTGGTCAATAAACATGCTACTACTTCTTGTGCACGGGACTGATTTCTGCGTTTGATCTAGCTTTCCTTAGGACCAGTGTCCCTCGCCATCAGGCGAACCCACGCTGGCTTCAGAGGTGAGCAATGAAGATATCTTGAAAGAAGTTGACTCATAAAGAGAATTGGTTACTCGCATCAGAATATGACAGTCCGCATTATCTAGGCATGTCATGGGAAGAGAAAGGCTGGAGAATATCACAACAAGAAATGTTGTAGGTGTGGGGAGAGAGGCAGGGGGAGGCAAAGAAAGAAGATGCTGGACAGTTTGACACCATGGCATGCAGAAAACTCAGTATCAGAAATGATTGGCAGCACAAGATACAGAAGCCAGTGGAAAGAAATGATCGCCAACGCCACTCGGCATGTACTTTAGAAAGAAGAATGTAAGAATCGTGCCGGTTATGAACAGCATGCTAGCTGCTACAAATCTTATCTACACTTCGGATAAGAAAATGTAAAATGCTCTATCGTTAGCCAAACACCGACGCCTAATCTGGCGGGAGGAGTAAAGACCCCTACTTAGTGCAGATACTGCCAGCCTCAGTTTTATCTCCCCTGGACGAATTTTCATCTCCCTTGTGGTATTTGACATTTCCCGTGTTTGTGATGGCGCATGTATCCCTATGTTTGATATGTTTTTATAGAACGTGATCGCTGGCTTGGGGAGAAAGGGTATTTTCTTGTTTTATCTCCGACACACCGAGTCGAACATGGGTAAGTAAACTGCCTTTGGAAGGCGAGGAAGCATCATATGTATTACACTGCCTTGCAGATGTTTAGGGCCGAGTTTAAAGTCGCTTAAAAGTCGACAGGGCGACTCCATTGCACCGGGCTTGTATTTCATATGGCTCAATCTCTCTCCGCAACGATCTGCCGAAAGCGTCTTACAAAGCACGAGCTCCGTAGCTCCAGCGACGACCCCCCCCCACCCCATGCGTTTCCGAAATAAATGTTCTCGTGAGCTTATGGACGCGGCCCGGAATCGAACCAACAACCTTCGGAGCCCGAGTCAGGCGGCTTGACTAATTCGCCACGGAGTCTCCCTGGGGTCGAGTTGAATACCTAGTATCTTCTTCTTCTTTGCGTTCATCCGGAGTGATTTTTTCAGATGTGATTGCGGTATGTCTGGTTAGGCACCCTCGGGTCGAAACCCTCAGGCCAACACATCCGACTTTTAGCGTGCATTTTTGACCAGGTTAGCAATCCTGGGAGACTCTCACTTTTGTGGTACCGTCCACATCTCAGCTGGTCAAGTTGGAACAGTCGAAGACTACATGGTCATCCCTCAAGTGAAGGCAGGGACAGTCCATAGCATTTTCCGCCATCCTGGGTGGCTTCCATAATTGCAGAGCCGGCACATAACGCTCCGGTGCTGGGTTTACCGAGGGAATCGTCACGTCCTGCTCATGGCTGTTTTAATTCCTCACTTCA
Organism: Cepaea nemoralis; assembly: GCA_014155875.1. Lineage (NCBI taxonomy): Eukaryota > Metazoa > Mollusca > Gastropoda > Stylommatophora > Helicidae > Cepaea > Cepaea nemoralis. The sequence continues at coordinate 87,523 of JACEFZ010028278.1, read as the reverse complement.
ATATATTGGGCATTTCGCTCGCCCTGGGCCGTTCCTGCACAAACCAGTCAGCTCTGCGGTTGGTTTCCACTAAGCGAGTTTTCGGACATGTGCTTGTCCCTGTACCCATCAGAGCTATTCCAGGCACGGCGGACATTCGGAAAACTACCTAGTCAGAGCTGTTCCGAACAAGAGCGGCATTCGGAAACTAGGTAGTCAGAGCTGTTCCTAGCACGAGAGACATTCGGACGAGACATTTCACTCGGACGTAATTGCGTAGTGTCAATTTTTAGTTTGCCACCCGTAGGACGACACTTCCGACTTCCGGCGGGCATTTTTTAATGAGGTTAACCTTCCTCTGATTTCGAGGCACGTTAGACTGTTGTGATGTCGCCCACATCTCAGCTGGTCAAGATAGAACGACCAATGACATCGCGGTCGGCCCTCAAGGGAAGGCAGGGGCAGACAATGGGCAGTCCCTCGCTATCCAAGGAGGATTCCATAATTGCAGAGCCGGCACATATTGCTCCGAGACTGGGCTCACCCGAGGAGTTGCCACGTCCTGCTCATGGCTGCTTTAGTTCCTCACTTCCCTGTATTGGGCATCTCGCTTGCCACTGGTCGCTCAAGTGAGCTCCAGGGGCGGTCAGACTGCGGGCGACATCCACTCGGTAAGCTTTTGCTTTTGACTTTGGACCACGCAATAGGTTCGCTCGCCGTGCGTTCCATTTCGCGTTATTGAGACGTTTCTCCACTTTTATCTACACTCTCTATGAGTTAGATACAGACAGTTTTCGTAACCATTTCCTTCGACTGGGGCATTTTATTGACTTTTTGTACTCGCTCACGAGGTAGGCTACATGTGCTGCCGGCTCAGCACCTTACCTTCGTGCAGCAGTCAGTGAGAAACGGCCAGGCCATCTCATCCGGGAATCCAACATATCCCTCAGCTGAGAGCCTTCAAACAAGTGTCAGAACTGGGCGTGTAGCTTGCTCAGTATCTCGATTCCAATTTTTCGGTAGGTGGATATCGGCCCGACTCTCAGATCCGAGGGTCTGTGGCTTAGAGGCGTTCAGCCTAAACCCTCGACAGAGAGCCTTAGAGTATTGTCCGAAACAAGAACTGCCTTCATGCGCCTGATTTAAACTTTTGACTGCTATCCTCAGTCTCCTGCAGAGCAGCAGGTTGTGTCTCTCTTAGTCTGGTCCCTATCCCATACGCTGTCCGATATGTAGTTTTCACCCATCGGCAAGCACATGGGGTCAACGGGACACTCAAGCTCCCCCCACCACGGCAAGGTGGAGACACATCGGGGGAGGAATACCTAGTATTACACTGCCTTGCCGAGGTTTAGGACCGAGTTGAATACCTAGTATTACACTGTCTTTCCGATGTGTAGGGCCGAGTTGAACACCTAGTATTACACTGCCTTGCGGAGTTGAGTACCTAGTATTAAACTGTCTTTCCTAGGTTTAGAGCCGAGCTGAATACCTAGTATTATACTGCCTTGCCGAGGTTTAGGGTCGTGTTGAATCCCTAGTATTACATTACTACCTTGCCAGTGTTTAGGGCGTTGTTGAATACCTAGTATTATACTACCTTGCCAGTGTTTAGGGCGTTGTTGAATACCTAGTATTACACTGCCTTGACAATGTTTAGGGCCGTGTTGAATACCTAGTATTACACTGCCTTCCGAATGTTTAGGGCCGTGTTGAATACCTAGTATTACACTGCCTTGCCAATGTTTAGGGACGTGTTGAATACCTAGTATTACACTGCCTTGACAATGTTTAGGGCCGTGTTAAATACAAAGTATTACACTGCCTTGACAATGTTTAGGGCCGTGTTGAATACCTAGTATTACACTGCCTTGACAATGTTTAGGGCCGTGTTGAATACCTAGTATAACTCTGCCTTGCCAATGTTTAGGACCGAGTTTAATACCTAGTATTACACTGCCTTGCCTATGTTTAGGGTCGAGTTTTTTTTTTTTTTCCAGTAGTCCAGGGATTGTCGGCGCTGTGGCTTAGGGATTAGCTAAACGAAGTTTTACGATTCTCATTCAAACTGAGTCGAAGGTTCGAAATCAGCCGCGTGTGGTTTGGAAGCAGCAGTTTTGCGTTGATTGGAGTAGTAAGAGGCGTCGGTCTTATTTAAAGCAATGGCAAACCTCTGAACGCACAACTGCCTAGTCAATCACGAACTGTCAATAAATGCCAGGGTTGGTTGCATCGTCCAATTAAGGACATGCAACTATTGTGAGTACAGGAATTAAAAACTCGCGGTGAAGAGAGGTATAGACCGAGTTTAATAACAGTGCGAGGCCATATGGAGTGGGCTATGGTGAAAAAGCCAAGGATAAGACGGCTTGGCTTGATTTGGTTGAAGGCTTATGCTCCAATGGAAAACAACAAACAGATGGAGAAATCCAGGAGTTATGACGCGTTATTGCACTTGCTGTCCAAGACAGTCCATGTTCAATCCCCAACGTGGCAAAATTAATTTCCTGCCCATTGTGGCTTCGGAGTCGACCCAGCCTCATAAACTGGGTCCAGAAAATTTTCAGAACTGTTGAGAATTGTCTGGAAAGTAGAGGCGGCGAGGGAGGGAACTAGAATTTGTGAAAAGCTAACACTTCTCACCTTAACAGCAGTAGTTGTCATAGGGCTACGTTTTTGCGCTCGCTCACTTTAAACTCAAGTGTGGGCTAGCTTTTCCTGTTAACAGTGCCCACTCCGACTTCACAGGTTCTTGTAATTAACGTCCCCAAGTTAAGGACGACAGGTCAATATTTTAGTCCAGTGTAGGGGATGAACCGCTAACCTCGGCATCAGCACACCGGATGTTTAAGAACACTATTCTTATCCATTCGACCATGCGGACCTGCTACCTTACTTTAATTACGGGGTTAGTCGTTTTTCTTTTTAATGACCCCTACTGCTCTAGGGTCAACTGAAAATGGACATACAAGCTACCCTACGGCTCACAATCAATAAAGAACTTAATTTGTCACCTTATCTCAAAGTGCGCTATAAGTTCACTTTTGTAGAATATGCCATGAGATTATCTGTACGTGACATTATTCTGAGTTGTGGGGAGGGAGTATATACGACGAAAAGAATTGTTCACTTTACGTGAAGAACCCGTTTCTAGTGTAATAACCTTTAAGCTTTTCGTTCCTCACTCAGAAGATGCCTCGTACTTGCCCTTAACTCTCGCCATTTAAAATAGGCGATAGTTTTCTCATAAAACGAGATCTCATAGACGTTACCGCTATAGCTTATTAAGACATTGGTCCTAGTTCAATCCATGAGAGTGACAGGATTCATTTTTCGGACCTGTGCGATTCTTAGATTTTTCTGGGTAGAAAGGAAACTGGTCAGTCTCTAATGTGTACATTTTATGGTCACAATCTCTAATGTGTACATTTTATGGTCACAATCTCTAATGTGCACATTTTATGGTCACAATCTCTAATGTGTACATTTTATGGCCACTGTCTCTAATGTGTACATTTTATGGTCACAGTCTTTAGTGCGTACCAGGCCTTGCAACAGTTAGTAGCCGAGATGAGTGCGGAAAACTATGGCCTGGGATGTAACTCGGCAACTGTTGAGCAGCCAGATTTTGCAGGAGAGCGAATCTTCGTTTCTTTAAGTGTGGATACTTACAACTGACCTATCCAGATGCGTGTCTACCTTCAGTCACAATCCTGATGCTTCAACGAGTGTTTCTGTTACACCCTTGAATATTGTTTATTGTTCTGTCTACCCTTACCACTACAGATGTTTATGTTGTTACCGTATTTAGTGTAATATAAATTCGTTTCACCTGCCTCTTCCGTTCCCAGTTAAATCTGAAATATGGTAAATGTGTAGCGCGCGCGCGCGTGTGTGTGTGTGATAGGGGGGGGGGGGGGGGGGTTGTTGTCTTTGTATTTATTTAATCATCATCATCATCATCATCATCATCATCATCCACTTCTGCCGTCAAGCGTCGAGGGGAGGAATAATTTGCGTTCCAGCGCCCGGTGGGGGGCACTGGATAGTGTCATTCCGTGTGGTTGTACAATGTCTCTGATGAAGTAAATCCATTTTCTTCTTGGACGTCCTCGTGGTCTCGTCGCAGATGACCTTTGATGTAAGGCCAGTGATGGTAGTTGCTGATATTTATTTCATATACCCGTATATTTGATACGAAAGTTACAGATCTTTCAGTAGTTGAAAATTACAAAGATTATATCGAAATTCTTGATCCCTGGCAACATCTGACAATTCGTGCTCTTACCAACAACAGAATATTTATATGTAGTATGTCTAAGATGAGACAAAGCAGCTCTGGTTAAAAAAATAAAAACATGCTGTGTTATGTCGGATGTGTCTATCGAACGGTGCAAATATCGCAGTTTATCTGTAAACAGACACATTGCCACCAACGTTCTTCTACAGGCTAACGGAGACCAGTGAACACTTTCATATAAACAGAAAATTGCAATTTCATTCAAAGACTATAAAAATAGTGCATGTCCTTTTACATGGCATTGCAGTCAACCCCAGCCTTTATTTGCTGTTGGTGATTTAATAGGGAATTTTACTATCAGTGATTTGCCATTAGTTTGTGAACGAGAAGAACACTTTATGACCAAGTGGCCAATGTTGAAATGAACCCACTAGGCCGATATTATAAATGTAGTCACGTGAAATTGTATTCTTCTGTTGTCTGGGTTAAGTCAAAAAGTTAAGGACCCGTTTACACGCCTCAATGTGCCTTGTTTTTATTGACCAATCAGCACTTAGTTGGTGAATGTTGCAGTATAACGCCAGCCTCCCTGACACCCCAAGACATTTCTGGTAGCCATTTAGGCTGGGTCGATCAGGTAGCCCAGGTTAATTTTTAAAATCCGCCTCGATGCGGATTCGAACCCATCGTGCCACCATCCGAGTGTCTAACAACTACGCTTCCCTAGCTCCCCTTAATTTGTCTTCGTCTCCTTAAAAGGACGTTAGTTTCGGGGTGCCATCTTAACGTGTGTTTGAGCTCTAGAGGTCCAGGAACCCAAAGAGTAAGTTGGCAAATGTTTGAGACGAATGCTGGAGGTTGTCCGTGTTGTCTGACCAGTTTCTGCGTTCCTATAGAAGAGGGTTGGCTGTTTCTCGTGGCTGACAGGAATGTTTGCACAGGGAATATGTTGGAGGCTGGTTTGTTTTAATAAGGTATTGACTCTGGTGTTTCCCATTTGACAGTGGATATTAGAAGTGGCTTTACTGTTGAAGTTCGTTGTTGCTACTGGCCTTCAGTTAGGGCATTTGGTTAGAATTCGGTCAGCCCCCTTAGTTCAACTATTCTTGTGCCAGTTTTATGTTGTATTCCTGAGACAGTCTGGCTGTTCTCATGCTCTCATGCTCATTTCTCTACTGAAATTGTTTAACGTGTGCTGTTTAGATAGTCTATTAATGCTCTCATTTAACAGCAGGTTGATATTGGGCGAGTCCATTGCAGGACTACACGGCTGGCGTAAAATATGACCATATATACATAATTTTTTGTTAAATTAATTAGATCCAGACATGCCAATATATCCTACCTATTTTCTTATACTCGTTTTTATAGCTTTTTTTTTTTGGTCATGCTATGCGTTTGTCTATCTGTATTTTATCTTCTTTGCTTTTATGCTTTAAATCAGTGGTTCTCAAACGGTGGGGAATTCCCCCCCCCCCCCCAATGGGGAATTTTAGGGTTTCGGGGGGGGGGGGGAATTAAGATTATTTCAAGATCGTGTTAATACAAGAACCGATTACTTGATATTGTTTTTCCCTCCATACTTTACTGTTCTGTACTTCTCGCTCTTCTAAAGTTCGTTTTATACCGTAAGTAGACCTGCTAATCATGTTTCGGCAAGGGCCGAATGTAAGATGGGCCAGCGTGCCCAATTTCTTACCCATTGAAAATTAAGATCGTTCGTTCGTTCGTTCGTTTTATGTAGACGACTAGACTTCTTCTAGTATGTGTTATTACCTTTAGCTTCCCTTTTTACGTATACTGTATAGGGACCGGGGCGGGGGGATTTATAGGGAGGAAATATAAAATGGGGGAATGACATTCTGAACATATGGTGAAGAAGTGCATGGGCCTATAAAGGTTGAGAACCACTGCTTTAAATAGTTTTTATTTTTTTAATGTAAAAGATATGTCCTTAGTTAAGGCTTTTCGATGTATGTAAAGTAAAATGGTCCCCTTTTCACTACAAAGGCGCACTGGGCATAAAGAGCTAAACTCATATTGTTATAGACCCAATGGCACTCTGTAGATGATGTATTATCCTGGCCGCCACCTTTACTTCCCACGTCAATTCCCTTTTACGAACCGAACACAAGACCCTCGGTATGGCAGGCGAGAGTCCAGCCGCCGCGATACCGTGGCTCCTGTATGTGCTTTTAGACCTATGACTCTTACTAATGACGAACATTTTGATTAACATGCTTAAGTTTCCTCGTGATTATGTTGATTGACATACCTATGCTTCATCGCTATTTCGACGCATTGGGGTGTGAAATTGCTATCTAACTGTGCTGAGTTGCAGAAGGAAAATGCTCCGACCATGAGAATCAATAATCTCATCAAGGTTCTGCGACCAAGTATATGTACACTCTTAGCATTCATTCCCATTCAACAGAGACACGGTGGCGCAGTGATAGCACGCTTGTCTGCCGGCCTGGTGGTCAAAAACTGTCACTTACTGCCAATATAGTACCTTGCGATGTATGGCAGGGGGGTCTTGAGCCTAAGGGATTAAGGCCTCCTGGCTAGTGCAGTCGCTGCGAACTGTGCAGTTTAGTTTTCTTTTTGCCCCCGACAGAAAAAAACTCAACATCTTACAGAGGATTTAAAACATGGGTCTCCCGAAGAAGAATCCAGCATTCTAGCCACTCAGCCAGCCGATCCTTCAAATCCCAAGTGAGGAGGACTAAAATGGGTACCAGAAATTATCCTTGGAAGTAAACACGGCCGGCATAATACTGACCACATCACCCATCAAGTTCCATTGGTCAGTAGAAATATGCAGCTAGCACCATATACAAATACGCCTTGTTGTGTGTGTGAAAGGACCAAATACTTGTAGTTTTCACTAACCCCTAGTAGTATCGCCCTTAAAATTACTGGTACTTTTTATCGCATACATTTTCACATCTGTGTTGTAGCACTAAACTAGACTGTCTTCTCTGATTCCAGGCAACTGTCAGATAACCAAATTCACACACTGGAAAAGGGAGCTTTCCAAGACTTGGCCTCTTTAATTAGATTGTGAGTAAACACCCAACATCTTTATGTCAGTAATTGTGTTTATGAGTGTATAATGATGTTATACAAACTATCTGTATTCATAACCACGATCTTTACAAATATAAATGTTTCATTGTAGATATGCGAGCCAAGAAATGCATTTACGGCAGCCAACATTGATCATGCAACTTTATTAACATGGTTGACTTCTAGATTTGACTACAAACGTTGGTTAAGAAAATGATGTCTGGTTTTATGCATGCATGAACGCTGGTTAAATACATGATGTCTTTTTGTAAGCATGCATGCATTTCATGTAGTCATGACAGGTTGGTAGGTGACTATGTTGGAAGTAGGCAGGTAGGTAGGTGGAAATGCATGTACGTATGGAGGAATAGATATATTATATATATATTATATAGGGAGGTGGCGAAGTAGTCAAGCCGTTTGACTCGGGCTCCAAAAGTTGTGTGTTTGATTCCGGGTCACGTCCTTCGGTTCACGAGTGCATTTTTTTCGGAGACTCTGAGGGTCGTTGCTGGAGCTACAGAGTTCGTGCTTTGTGCGACGCTTTCCGCGCTGCGGAAAGAGACTGAGCCACATGGGATAAAACCCGGTGCAGTGAAGTCGACCCTGTCGGCTTTTAAGCGATTTTAAGATATATTATGCATATATACGCGTGTATGTGTGTGTGTGTGTGCGCGCGTGCGTGCGTGCGTGCGTGTGTGTGTGTGTGTGGGGGGGGGGGGATGGATTGGCGTGCCGTTCCATCCCATTATGAAATAGTGGGATATCATTCATGTTGCCTTGACCAAACAACACAATGATTCAAATGATCAGTATCATGCTGACCATCTTATCTTCCATAACATTTTCTTATGCCCAATTTAAGCGAGTGGGTCGGATCAGATGTCTTGTTGTCACCTCAGTGATTCAGTCTAGAGTGGGGCTTTAACCCTGGGTTCTAGTGTCGGCAGACGAGTCCACTAGTTTTCATGTCCCTGTGTATGTGTGGTGGGGGGGGGTGGGGAGGGGCAGAGAGAGAGAGAGAGAGAGAGAGAGAGAGAGAGAGAGAGAGAGAGAGAGAGAGAGAGAGAGAGGGAGAGAGAGATGCGCATTATTTATATTGTAAATAAGGCGTTATTTCTGGTCTAATACAAACCCCTTAAAAAGCCATGCACATTTGTACAGAAGACGTAAACAGCTGGAAATCAACACGAACGGGACTCAGACACTGTAAATAATTCACTAGTGCAAATACAACCCACACGGGGCTCTAAGTGGGAAAATGAAGTCGTAATGTACCATCAGACATGTTGTTGATAGACTCCTATACAGCTTCCAGAAGATACCTAGTCATCTCTAGGTTCATTTCTTTAAGTCTGCCTACAGGCAGAAGGCCAAGATCTCCGGAGAATGCTGAAAGACCTTTCTGAAAATGCCACCTTGTTATCTTGCGTTCTCTTTGTGGGTTGGTTGAGTGCACAGTTCGGCGGAGGACTACTCCCTTGTTTAGATCAGACTCCTGATTGCTATTTACAAACAAGGGTTTTTCGCTACTGTTGTGTACACTGTCTGGAATGGTGTTCGTCTGTGAGAAGTTCTGCAGCTGTGCATCGTTCGTTTCACTCATATACGAGGAGATCATCATATTCTGCACAATTTTCTCCTTATATGACCAAGGCAATTTCGTTTGCATCTGAAAGAGATTAGAAATGGAGAAATTAGCAAACATTTTACGTCTGAAATATTTTAGATGTCGTAAAATAAACAATGTTACCTCCTGAAGAATGTAAACATGGAGAAAACAGCGAATATGTTATTTCTGAATGTATATTTGTACATAAAATTCAACGAATATGTTATTTCTTAATGTATGTATGTACTAGAGACATAAGCGAACATTTTACTTCTGAAAGAATTTAGATACGGCTAAATAAACGAATATGTTACTTTCAAAAGAATGTAAACTTGGAGAAAACAGTGAACATTTAATGTCTGTTTTAAAACAAATTTTATTCACAGGACGTAGCAGTCTATCCTAGCATGTTCGTGATTCCTGGGCAAATTTTACGTTCAGTAGTTTGCCATTGCTTTCTGAACGACCGGCTCCTATACCTTTTTCTAAAAAAAAAACCATCACCGCTGTGTTTCGAACCCGGATATACGGGCTCACAAACCTTGTGGCAGGGCTTGCGAACGCGGTTTAGTGAGCCCGTATACCCGGGTTCGAAACACGGCTGTGCTGGTTTTTTCGAAAAAGGTATAGGAGCCGGTCGTTCAGAAATCAATGGCAAACTACTGAACGTAACATTTGCCCAGGAATCACGAACAGCGAAAATGCTGGGGTTGACTGCTACGTCATGTGAGGGACATGCAAATTAATTTTTTTTTTTTTTTTTAAATAGGGCAGTCAACAACCATATTACTTTTGAAAGAATGTGTGTATGCAGCAATTAAGAAGGATTTTACTTTTGAAAGGATTATATATATATATATATATATATATATATATATATATATATATATATATATATATATATATATATATATATATACACACACACACACTAGCTGACCCGGCCCGGCTTCGCCCGGCTGGCGGGGATCTATCTATCTGTCTGTCTGTCTGTCTGACCCGGCCCGGCCCGGCTTCGCCCAGCCCCTGATGGGAGCATCTCATTTAATTCATATAAGTAGTGATATAAGTTCCCGTTCCCGACTGTCTGTCTGTCTGTCTGACTGACCAGGCCCAGCTTCGTCCAGTACTTGGCGGGGATCTGTCTGTCTGTCTGTCTGTCTGTCTGTCTATGTATCTATCTATCTATATTTCTATCTATCTATCTATCTATCTATCTATCTATCTATCTATCTATTTATATAGATATATATTAGATATATATATTTTATTAGCCACGGGATTTAACCTAAGATATAGCAATGCTACTAAAAGTTATGTCCCTTTATTTAATGTTTCTTATGTTAAGTCATGTAAATTTAAATATTACATTTTAGTAAGTATGTTAGTATTGGCTATAACCAAACTATGACAGTTGGTTGCACTGAATGAGAAGAAGACGTGTAGAAAATTTCATCCTCAATCGGATGGACCGTTCGCGAACGCATAAGAACGAACGGACATACACACATCGCCTTTTATACATATATATATATATATATATATATATATATTATATATATATATATATATATTATATATAATATGTATGTGTGTGTGTGTGGTGTCTGTGTGCGCGCGCGTGTGTGTGTGTCTGTGCACGCACAGCAATAAACGATCATTTTATTCCTGATAAGAGTTTAGATATGTTGTGCTCCTAAGCCGACCAAATCTAAAATGGTTACCAGGAAATATACTGAAATGTAAAGTCTACCAACGTTATATTGACCACACCACTTACCGAGCGCCGATTAGTCTATACAAATATGCGACTAGCACCGTATGCCTCAAGACGTGGACATGGGTAATTTAAACGAGCCTGTTACTTCCAAAAGCATGCGTTAATGGGAAAATCTTAGAATATTTAACTTCTGACACAACTTACACATAGAGAAATAAACTAACATTTTACTTTTAAAGAGAACTTACTTCTAAACCAAAGAATACTATTTCCTGAAAGAAGTCGCTCTGGGTGGAGGAAACTGATGAGATAATCAAGCAGGTCTGTGACTAGGGCGATCTCCAGCACGGAGAACAAAGCCGAAGAATTTCCAAAACAAGCTCAAGCGGTCATTGCAGAAGGGAGATGCTGCTGGGGTCAGCTACCTGCATCTGCCGATGTTGAGATAAGGGAATTGGTAGGACAGCATTCAGGGCCACAAGACATCATCATATGCATAGATTGGTCCTTGAAGCGCGGGCGTACACCGCGCAACAGTTTGAGACAACACCTACCAGGACGGCGACGCGTTCCAGACAACCACATGAAACCTGAGTTTAAAAATCCCAGCTTGCTCTATAGCACTCGCATGGTCAGCAGAACTGAAAGTCAGTCATACAATAATCGCATTAGACTCTTTGGACATGCTGAAATTCAGTCATACGATAATCGCATTAGACTCCTTGGATATGCTGAAGAAAATAGCAGCCGGCAGTCTCCGCTCCAAATGGATAGACAGCATTCGGAAGCTTGTTCTTCACATCACAAACGTGGATGTCCCAGAGTAAAAGGCAATGCACGTGCAGACCAGCTAGTAAAAAAAGCACCAATACAAATAGGGAGAAGCATGGACAGGGCTGATATATATACAATGCAATATGGGCTCGCCTGGCAGATACTGATGACTCCGACGCCAGCCCGACTAAACGAACTGGAAGTGAAGTCTGGTCAAGCAGGTCAATGCCGCCTTACAGAGAAAATATCTGGGCTATTACAACTACACTCCTCATGGGAACAGACCAGAAATACTTTGGGATGACTGGGCACGCATCGGATTGCCAAATGTGCAGTGATGGTGTTCGACATAACATTTCTTAAAGAACCAATATACGGAGACATGAACGAATTGATATATGGAAACAGCAACGAGCACTTTATTTATTAAGAAACTAATATATAGGATTGGCGGTAGCGCATGTCTAGCACGCTTGCCTGCCGGTCCGGTAGTCATGTTTCGAATCCTCTTGGAGATGAACATTTTCTTGTAAATTAAACCTGGACTACCATGTTGGCCCACACTAAGATATGTATTATATTTTTCAACGAAAGTCACCGAGGAAAGGAGATGGTTACCTCTTCAGATTATATCGTAGCCTAGATAATGAGAATTCGTGTTACATTCTATCTCATTTTAAGTAGTATCCATCATTACGTATATCGCATAATACGACGACAAATAAGTCGTGTTTCTTCTGTAAAGCTTTTACAATACTAGACACAGCGTAACGATTCGATATGGGTTGCGGGTCAGTCTACGACCAAGTGTATCTTTAAAACTGTAGCGAGGTATTTTGCTAAGCTCCCTCAATAATTCACTTGTGAGTGGGTGTGGTGTGTAGGTATGTCTCTGTGTACAAAATGCATAGCTAAATTATCCTGTTATTACCTATAGCTTTTAGTTTTATATTGTCTATTCTGTTTTCTTATGTCTACATTTTTCTTTGACTTCTATGAGTGCCTATCAATGCATGTAACCTTTCTCGCATGCTGCATCTATGGCTTCATGTCACTACAGCAATATGATTACTCGCATGCTGCAGTATCTTATTGGAGATTACCGTTGCTATATATAGAATTTTCTTCCTAACATTTGTTCTGTTTCTGTTCCTGCCGACGAAGACTTGTCTAATCGAAACGTTGTCAGATATGCACCAGATTTCTTATGTATCAGTGTCCACTTACACGGTGTTACATAAATACGCATGTCTGTTTGCATGGTGTTCCTTGCAAGACCAGTTTGTTTTCATCTGCCTCTTATCATTTATAACCTCGCTGAGATGTTCTCTTATCTAGCGTTTCAACCCCACTGATATCCTGTCACTTCAATCTTCATCTTCTTCTTCTCCGTTCTTGATATTTCATCCTGTTTTTGCTACTTACACGCCTGATATTTAAGCTGCTATGTCTCTGTGTCAGTCAGAAAAATACTTACATTCTCTAAGACTTGAACATGAAAGAAAATTGGCTTACAATCAGCATTATGTCTCGAAAACTGAAATATTGTTTGATATATTAAACGTTCAGCGGCTTAGAAAAAGCAGTTTTATAAAATGCATGGTTCCCGAAAGTAGATGAAGGGGTCGTAGGGAAATGTATTTTCTTGGCTACTGAGTGAGTACAATATTATTATTTTCTATAGCTTACTTTATTTTCCCTAGTCCTTACTTCTAGTCGCATTCTGAAGATCGGTCACTCTTCAGCTAATTCTGTTTTGAAAATTACGTTAGAAACGTTATTTTAATTCGATGCATTTACATTGTTTTATAACAGAAAAGAAGCGGCACATGTCGAAATGTACAATTACAGTAAATAGTATCAGTTGAATGAAATCTTATGCATTAAATCCATAATGTTCGAAGTTAAATTATGAATTCTTGCTTGTTACATAGAAACAATTTTAATACATGGATGTGAATCATGGACAATTAGTAAACAAGCAAAAACTGTTTTGAAGCCACAGAATTATTGTTTTACACAAGAATTCTAAAATTGCGTTGAAAAGTTATAATAAGTTATCTTAATGTTTTGAAAGTGGATAGGACTCAAAGACAATCTATCATAAGCATCAAAAGAGACATAAATTATTTTTATAATAATGATAACGATTATGATGCACCTGATGATGATGATGATGATGATGATGATGATGATGACGATGACGATGACGATGATGGTGGTGGTGGTGGTGGTGGTGGTGGTGGTGGTGGTGGTGGTGGTGGTGATGACGATGATGGTGGTGGTGGTGGTGTTGGTGCTGGTAGTGGTACTGGTGCTAGTGGTGGTCGCCGATGCCGTCGCCGCCACTGTCATTTGAAACTGTTCACATTTTTGGGAGAAAATATACGAAGCTGTTTGAAGAACCGATTAATGTTGAAATCGTCTGTTCGCTGCCTTTCTCCTTGTACAATCTGGCTAATGATTCTTCCTTACATTTCAGACGCCTTGACAGAAACCAGCTGAAATCGGTTCCAGATTTAATTTTCGCCACACTGCCCAAATTGGAAAGACTGTAAGTATAGACATTTGATTCTCTCCTTCACTCTTCACTTCTTAGAACATCTGGTATTGACCAGTGTATCGCTTTCCTTCTAGTGAGAAATTAATTAATGTGTCCTTATGGGTCTTCGATTCGAGTCCCTTAATGGGTTCCCATTTGCCTTTGGGTGGTGAATTATGTGGGGGGGGGGGGGGGGCTGGTCATTCGCACTCCACCTCACGTTCTAACCACAGTCAAGTCTGGGGTCTTGCCAAGTTAAGGCTTTAAGATCCTGACTGATGATGGAACTCGAATATATTCCCAAATCGAGGCACTGTTTGCATACTTACACGCGGATTCCGTACTGCATTACTATCATTACCGTATTTTACGGACTATAAGACGCTACGGACTATAAGACGCACCTTAATTTTTAAGCAATTTTTTAAAAAAAATAACATTTTTATCATTTTTATATTAATTTCTAGTATAAGACGCACCTGAATTTTGGAGGCAATTTTTTGAAGAAAAAAGTGCGTCTTATACTCCGTAAAATACGGTATATACGTCTATGATGGAGGCATGTTAAGTATTTTTACTTAGCATGAAAATGGGATGGGTTGATCAGTTTAGTTTCTCTCTGCCTGGCCTAACCGGATTGTTCTCTTAATTATTTTTTAATTGTTTGTTTCAGTCTTTGGGTACCAGGTATTTTTCAGAATTGGCTGGTAGGCATGGTGGCGACGAAGAGAACTGGTTGAGCCCGACTCACAACCCAGCGCTCTAGGTTATCCTAAGGCTTATCATTTCCCATTCTATCGGTATCATCCGCTGTAGGATTGTCCTTTCACACTCTGCCAGTATCATCTGCCATAGGATTGTCACAATTTTCGTTTAGACCATCTCTTCTCACAAGAAATAACGAATGTCGTGTCCTCGTGTGGATAATCATTTGTCTTTGTGAAGTGATCCCTTGCAGTCAGCTTTACTTTACATAACTTCGATAATCCTAATCCTGTGTGAGAAAAAGACTCGTTCAACTGACCTTCAATTGACGCACTATATTTAGTGCCGTTATGTTGTTTCCATTCCCCGTATGCTTGCCGATCGATTTCACCATTGCCCATATTCCGTTCAACCTCAAGGAGAAGTTATGTTAGGGTCCATCCCTGGATCAGATTAACAGCCCTGTGAATGAGTCAACCGCTGATAGCAGCTGCCCACGGTGTTACCCTGACAAGCTTATTAATTTGACGGTGATCGTTGTCCATATGGGGTAACATTACTGATTCTTCTTCCGTTTCTTAAATACTAGGAGAACTACTGTAGCGGAGTGGCTATCATACTCCCTGCCGACCCGCTGGTCATGTATTCGAATCCCCATTGAAGCAAATATTTCTTTTTGTTTTGTAAATTGACCTGTGGGCTCCCATGTTGACCCAGTATAAAATGGATACCAGTAAATGTTCCTGGGGAGTAAAGTTAGTGGATGTGTGTGTTTACTGTATCATCCCTCGAGTGCCGATTGGCCTGTAATAATATAATGCTATCACTATACACACAATACACCCCACGGCGTGTAAAAGGGTGCGTTACTTTACTGTACTTTTACTTTATTTTTACTTTACTTTTACTTTACTATTACTTTACTTTTACTTTACTGTTACTTTACTTTTACTTTATTTTTACTTTTACTTTTACTTTACTGTTACTTTACTTTTACTTTATTTTTACTTTTACTTTACTTTACCTTACTTTACTTTACGTTACTTTACCTTAAATATTAATACACGCGAACACAAGAAACATAGATTAGAAAGAAACCAGTGACCACAGAGATACGGTATTATTTTTATCCTGTGGAATGACGGTATTATTTTTATCCTGTGGAATGCTAAGAATCCCATGGACGGCTATGGGATTTAATTCCTAAATACTGCAAGAGATCAATTCACAAAGACAAATGATTATCCAGACGAGGACAAGACATTCGTTATTTCTTGGGGTCGTGTTGTCAGACAAGATGGTCTGGAGAAAGTTATGAGAACCAGGAAGATCGAGTGTATTAGGGACAGAGTTTGACAGAGGGAGAAAATGCTGGGCTATTGACATAGGGAGAAATTGCTTGACTGGATGACAGTTGATAGAAAAGACGATAGCGGTAGAATATCAAGAAGACTGAGGTCAAATTTGGGTAAGGGAACGTGACGCTTGGTACGTTCGGCGTGGCACGTGATGATGATGATGATGATGATGATGATGATGATGATGATGATGATGATGATGATGATGATGATGATGATGATGATGATGATGATGATGATGATGATGATGATGATGATGATGATGATGATGATGATGATGATGATGATGATGATGATGATGATGATGATGATGATGATGATGATGATGATGATGATGATGACCAAATTTGAATTAAGGAAGGATTGGCGTAGAGACACAACGTCTGCCATTGATGTTTCTATTCTGGGATAGTTCACCGGACCACTATCCATCTCGAATAAGGGCGAAAAGCATACCTTGGCTGTTGTAAATCGCAATGAGTAGGCCGAAAATGCAGCTTAAATGCAGCAAAAATATAGCCGCTGTGGCATAGTGGTTAGTGCGCTTGCCTGGCAAGACAACGTCCGGGTTTATTCCCGAATAAATCAGGAATATTTAGTCTGACCAGTCCGGTTCGGGACTCAAGCCAACCTCACTAAAACGAGTACCAGGCAATTTCCAGAATTGTTATGCGAATTACCTGGGAAATAAAGCCTGTGAGAAAGGATACTGGCCACTTCTCCTTCTTTTTTTCTTCTTTCGTTCGCCTGAAATATGTTTATAACTCCAATGTTGTCTCTTGTATGAATCTAACAGTCTTTTTTAGTTCACTCAGCGGTTCAAAGTGTTTATCTTCCACTGTTGTCTCTCTAGGACAGAAGGTTCGCCTGGATACGTTGTAGTTTGGGCAATCCTGGAATATGTGCTCTTCTGTCTGCGACGCCAAACCACATGTGCACATGGCTGAGTCACCAATCTTGAATTTTGTATACATGTGGTTGCGTAATATATTGTGTCCTGTTCTGAGGCGCAGAAGAATGACCTGTTCTGGTCTGTCCATAACGTGGTAGTCGTCTTGAGTAAGGTTTGGTGGCCTTCTGACTGATTTGATCATTCTTTTCTTTTGGTGGTATGTAATGGGCACATCAGGTTGTTCTTCTTTTGCTCCTTCCTTAGCCAATCGATCATCTCTTACTTCTTTTCAACCGCCCCATAGCTAAGTTTTCAAATCTGTTCTTCGTAGGGTGGCCTGGCAAGCTGAGGAACTTTTCTGCTTGTATTAGTGTTTTTGTATCTCTGCGTTCTCTTAGAGCCTCTGTCCTCCCCATTTTCTCCATTGCTACTATAGGCGTTGATCTCATCCCTCCTGTGATGACTCTAAGAGCTTGATTTTGCACCTTGTCCAGCTCCTGTAATGTGGTTTTTTATGCTGAACACCACGCAGTTGACCCGTATTCCAAGTGTGGTCGTATGCTCTGTTGATAAACTTTGCTAAAGTGTCAAAGCCTATAATATGTGAAACACTAAAGTGTCAAAGTCTATAATATTTGAAACATTAAAGTGTCAATATGTGAAACACTAAAGTGTCAAAGCCTACAATATGTGAAACACTAACACTTCACAACCCAGTGGCAGTAACTGTTATGGGATTCTCTTTACCTCTTACCTACAAAAAGAAAATAGGTATAGCATGTTTGATTGTAATATAGACACGATGCTATCCTCGCCGATGCTACCTAGTGCGTGAATTGTGTTGAGCTTACACTAGTGTGATGTATAGTCGGAGGCTGCAGCAATTATGGTAGTGCCGGAATGCAATGAAGGCGATCCGTCAGATAGCAAACAAAACCAACCTAAGCTTTGAACTATATAAACCCCAGTTTCTGCTCGTAATAAACGAGGCTATATCCTTGACATCATATCATTATAAATAGTATTTCACAGGCCACAGAATCCCTCCGGTTATTGGGGCATATGCCTCGGGTAAGCCACATTCTGAATGAATAAATGGGTGCCTATTATAAACCAGATGGCCACTCAATCACAAACATTCAGACAAGTCTCGCCTGGCGCCAGGTAACAGACTCCTGTTCTACAATTATGGGAGGGCGTCGGGGCTCTTACTTGACTGGTGATCTTTCTGATATCAGCACAGGACCGGAAGATATTGCAGGGTAATTCCTATGGGGGGATTTGGAGAGAAAGATAATGGAGTTTTCTGTTGCTTGCGTAAACATTGTGTAGCTCGTTATGTTAGTTAGTTCCATAATATGGTTTAACAAAAAAAAAAAAAAAGGAATTATGCTGCATACTCAGGATGTAAGACCGGATGGTTTCATTATGTTAACGACGCTGTAGAAGCAGGTTGAACGCGGTCGAATTTTTATTTTTATTTTTCTTAAATACCGAACCCAACCGACCGACTCATGTTAACTTAAAAATCTGCCCACCGAAATGCAACCAGTCAGAATACAGTTACGTTAATTTATTTCACAACGGGGCAGTAATCACGTTTTTATGTCTTTTAATTTAACCCTTAGTAAGGGAACGACGTCGGTCTCTGTGGCTTAGGGTTACTTAACGTAATTTCACAATCCCGACATACCGGGTTGGCGATTTGAAAGCATACCGATTTGCGTTGATTTTCACAATCATATAAGTGACGGCCGTTCAGAAAGCAATGGCAGACTGCTGAACGTTAAAGTGTCCCCAAAAAAATATCATTTTAAACATTCTCGTCTTGACTTTAGGGACGTAAATTACTCGTAGGAAGTTTAACAATTGATTACAAGTGCAAGTGTCAATGTAGATCAACACTGACAAGCCTAGAACCAGATGTGTGATATGGGGATTATTTTCACATGTGCCAAGAGTTACGAGGCGTGGTTGTTGGGTAGTTAGATTTACTCGTCATTATTGTATATTGCAGAAGGCATAGTTTAGAGGTTAAGAGGCGTGGTCGTTGGATGGTTGCATTTACTCGTGATTATATGCTGCAGAAGACGCGTTGTGGTTTAGAATTACGAGATGTAGTTGCTGGGTGGTTATATTTACTGGTCATTATTGTATGTTACATAAAGCACGATGTGGGTTAGAATTAAAAGGCTTTGTTGTGATGTGAATATATTTACTCGCTGTTGTTGTATGTTGTAGAAGCCACCGTTTGGTTTAAAGTTATGAGGCCTGCTTGTTGGGTGGTTGCATTTGTTCTTCATTATATAGTATGTCGCAGATGGCACGGTGTGGTTTAGCGTTCCGAGGTGTGCTAGCTGAGTGGTACTCATTTTAGGATGGGTCGACCTGGCACGCCAGGTCACACACAAATACTTCAACACATGCAATTCAGGCAGACAGGCAAGTCCGCTAGCCACTGCACCACCGATGCTCCAGGTCCAGTTTCATGGGGAAAGTAAGAAAGCAGCATGAGGCAGATGTCTAGAACTAAGAGCCAACCAAGAATAAGAAGCGAAATCAATTTCAACAATAAATTTAGAAGTAAATTCACGATATCTCAAAATACATACAGATTTCAAGAAAATGACTCACTATAAATAAAGCTTATCCAGAAATATAGGAAGGCACAGACTATCTTAAATTATGCCCTAACATTTCACAGATATCGACTTTTCCGTTTAGCTATGTCTGGATGCCCGACTGTAGAGAAATCCGAACTATCACACACAAGAATTAGCGGCCTCTTGTTTCCCTCGCGACAGATCAAATTCAACGAGTGGCGGTGTTGACTCGCTTTGATCTAACTAAAGCTCGTCACATTACATCCTGGAAGCAAAACACTGCCTTTTCTGACATTATTTGAACAAACAAAGTGTTCAAATATTCTCCACTGTGTGTCTGTTTTCTCTGGGTCCTTGGCAGGGTTTCATTAGCTATGCAGTGGTTGGCGCGATCTATTAAGACAAGGTGTTGGAGTAGCTCCAAAACATCTGGCACATAGGCATACCTGGAATAAGACGCCTACGAGACATGACTCCAATGTCCCAAAGAGTGTGTAAAGAAGATAGAGGACGAAACATACGCAGAACATATCTCAAGCCGTAATTTAGTACGAAGGAAATCCAGGAGACCGGGCAAGAGAAGATATGACATTTTTTAACTCTTTTTTTCTAAAGTTTGAAACGTTTGTTGCCTAACCCCCCCCCCCCCCTCCCTCCCCAACCTTTTTTTCTATTGGAGACTTTCAATGCAGTACGCGAACTCCTCAGTGACGTGAAATATGTTTACAGCAACACGACACTTATTGGACATACTAATTTGTGGAAAGTTATTCTAATTTTTATAGCAGACTTAGGTATCTACTTTTCTTTATTCATGTTTTCTTCAGTTAGTACTTATATATCGCGAGTTATGAAAGGAAAATGACAATATGGAGAAACTTAAGACAACTGACTGGTACCTTGCCGTTTTGACAGACGATAGTCTATAAAATGGAGTTATACATCTCCATAAGCACAAAGTCTGAATTTAGAGACCATGTGTTGCCCTTACAGCATGATCCCTCTCTCGGCCTGCCTAATTTACTGCAGAGGAAAGGTAACACCAATACGTCTGGAACAAGACAAGCTACAGAAGCTGCCAGATCAACAAATCGATACTCTAATGGCCTGCCTGTTGGAGCTTCCATCCTAGACCAGTTGCCGACCAAGGCCTTAAGCCAGGACTACCTTGCCATGACAATTTATCTTTAGGTTGCATTTCCTCACACTAGGATAAGGCTTGTCCCTCCCAATCGGTCTCCTCAGCCCGAAGCCGTTGGCGCAGTGTGGGGTGTCGGGTTTGGTGAATGCCGCCCAACATTAGGCGCTAACAGAAAGTAGGCAGAACCGCCTGTTGTCATATTGTAGCTCAGTCATATCTTACTAAGACCTAACTTTTTAAAAACACCGGTAAGGCTATCAAGGGTATAAGATATGTCGATGTACGTATGATGATTGGGTCTCATAACAAATACAATTTACTTGTCTGGTTGTTTTTTCGGGATATCGGTAGAGTGTTTTGTAAATAATGGATGTGAAACTACTACGATTATAACGTATAATATTTCACTTGCCTTGAATGTGCTGTGATGATATGTACACATTTCTTTTTCTTTTTTTTTCTTTTCAGTAACTGTTAAATAATGCCAGACATTCTATTAAACGAACTAAGAGAGAGAGAGAGAGAGAGAGAGAGAGAGAGAGAGAGAGAGAGAGAGAGAGAGAGAGAGAGAGAGAGAGAGAGAGAGAGAGAGAGAGAGCGAGAGAGAGAGAGAGAGAAGAGAGAGAGAGAGAAAGAGAGAGAGAGAGAGAGAAAGAGAGAGAGAGAGAGAGAGAGAGAGAGAGAGAGAGAGAGAGAGAGAGAGAGTAAACTCCAAGCCATGGGGACGATGGCAAGCGTTAGAATTTAGAAAAGAAAAAAAGAAACAGTCCCGACGCAGGGATCTGTTAGGATTTGTGATGTGTTAGGACAATCATAATCTGTGTGTCCGAGTGCACGGAGGAATATGTGGCCACTTTCACTCCCGTATTGAGTGGCTAGTCCAGGTATCGAAGCCTCGTCAGACCGCGCCCATGGGCAACGTCCTAACCGTTCAGCCAACGCGCCCACCGAAGAGTTAGAATGGCCACTAGCGAAGCTGTGACCTAGCATGTGGAAAGTCCACTTCACGTTGCTGTGTGTTAACCATGGCCGTTCGTCCACAATTGTGCCCCCGCCGACTATCACTATAGCGGTGAAGTTTACGGGGAAAATTAGGTATGGTATTGTTCTATTCAAGAAATGTACACCGAAGTCACCGCGGCTAAGTGGTTACGCGCCTGCCTCACGTTCCGACGTGACAGTTCGATTTCGAGCTACGATATTATGTTTACGAGTGCAATGTTCTCGGAGACTCCTGGGTCGTCGCTTGAGCTACGGAGTTCGTGCTTTGTGCGACGCTTTCCGCCCTGCGGAAAGAGACCAAGCCATATGGGATAAACCCCGATGCAATGAAGTCTATCCTCTTGTCACAGAGTACAGTAGAAACGTTTTGCCATCGGCTGTTCAGCCGTTCCTGATTTCACTTTTGTGGGATTTTAGTGTCAAGTGGTTTCTGAACATGCTTCTTGACATGGACATCTTCAACACACTAACTTTATAAATACTAGTTTATATGTTGTTTTAGACAGTTCGTGTTCTACTGTAGTGGAGTCTGTGGACAATGAAATACCTTATACCAGTAGAAGAAGCGGTCCCAGCTCTAGGTCCAGGCTTAACCATTCCGTATTTGCTGTGCAGAATCATGACCTGGATGCATTCTCAGATGCCTCTCCACAGGTGGGAAGTTTCAGTAACGGTCTATCCCACCCCGCTGGTTTAGTTAACTTGGAACGATGAATTAAAGCTCTACAACATTGGACCCGTAGAGATAGGTGTTGAGGTACCGCTTCAGAAATAAAGTTTCTAACCCAATTTCACTTCGGTAAAGGCAAACCTGTATCAAGGCAATGCAACCAAAACACCAATGACTGTGGTTTAAGAGTCAAAACTCAGTCGTAAAATAGGATTAACAACAACAACAACAACAACAACAACAACAACAATAAACAATCCAAAGAATGCAACTGTACATGTGTCTACAGCAGACATCGAAGTGTATGTAAGAAAATTACATAACAACAGTGCCTAGTTCAGCTGTGAAGGACAAACAGTCAATATACCTACCCCAGTAACAATACGGTCGTGCACGTCGTTCACTGTCTGTCACATGAAATATCCTGGTAGGTAACTATAGCTTTTAATGTTTGTTGTCTAGTGAGTCCTCTGCCGGACTCCGTGGCCGAAAGGCTTGTGAACGCGATTCATGAGCCGCTTACCAAGCATTCGAAACACAGCGGTGACCGATTTGGCAGCAGACCGTGCCGCGCTAGGGTTTTAACGTGCTGGTATGGCAGCCGGTCGTTCAGAAATCAATGGCAAACTACTGAAAGTAAAACTTCCCAAGACATCAACAACAGCAGTAAAATACTGGTGTTGACAGCGATGTCCTGTAAATAGGATATGAAAAAAAAAGAACCTAAAAAAAGACCCCCCCTCCTAAAAAAAAAATACGCGTGTCCTCTAATCCTCGCTTCTTCCCCGGGAAGGTTAACCCGGTCAACAAATGCCGCAGAAGTCGGATGTGTCGGCCTAACGGCGCAAGAACGCAGCTCTACTGTAAACAGGCACAACGCAATCACATCCGAAAAAAACAACTCCGGATGAACGAAGAAGAAGAAGAATCCCTGCTTCTTGCGTTCTATTTCTATGAGCGCCAAACAATACATATATGTTTATTTATGAACTGTTTATCATGTTCACTCCCCCCCCCCCCCACCCCCTCACCCTCCACCCGCCTGATCCACCCGTCACCAGTATTACATTTGACTGTGAATTCCACCCCTCTTTGATGTGTTACATTTACCCTGTCACCTGTCATCGGTCATTTCTTGGCATTCGCATCTGCCCCTTTATCTACTTTCACTGACCCCTCCACGGGTTTCTTTGCCCTTTGTCCACCACTGAGCCTTGACATTCCAAGCACTCTACCCGGTCAAGACGTATTTATTTCCTCATTAAATACCGACAGCACTCCAGCCGTACTTGTGACCGTGGCTGACGACTACAAGTGTGTTAGCATCTGGTTCTGGTTGGGTGGTATCCGAGCCTATAATAAACTGTCTCTCAAAACCTTTCAGGCGCGTCATAACTATTTACACACGGACTCCTTCGGACTTAATGACAGTGAGAGTTTCCTTGAACTGTCCGTGACGAGAAATGTGTGGTCTCCATAAATCCGCGTCTTTGCTGGTTTTCCAGACATGTGATTATCCAAGATAATTTAATCTCAAAGACAGATTTTGTCTGGACTTTTCTTGGGGAAGTTTGCACATGACGAAATATTGTATTGGTGGAAAACGTAGTTTGTTCGTAAACTTTTAAGCGCGTTTGAATAATGGGTAAATTAAGTTCAGTCTATGTTATTTGACACTGATTTTATGCGCTATATAAATATATTACAATGTTAAATGTCGTTTGCTGGACGTTGCGATTAACCCCATGTTGACATACTAGGCAATTATGCGTTCAGTAGTTTGCCATCGCTTACTGAATACGACCTGGAAGGTTAACCCGGTCAACAAATGCCCGCGGAAGTCGGATGTGTCGGCCTAACGGTGCAAGAACGCAGCTCTGCTGTAAACAGGCACAACGCAATCACGCCCGAAAAACACTCTCTGGATGAACGCTGGAGGAGGACTGAATGAGAAGTCAACGTTTCATTCCTATTGACGGATGTAGGAAACAGCCACCCAACCCACCCCACTGTCAGTGCTGACGCGTTTCCATTCGGCCGAGTTGACACACACACACACACACACACACATACATACATACATACATACATACATACATACATACATACATACATACATTCACACACATACACACACATATGCGTAAAATTACAAGTACCTCAGAAGTCAGAGTGGATTCGCCTCATGGCGAGGGACACTGGTAATAGGGAAAGCTAATCCACACGCAAACATCAGTCTAGTGGACTCCCCGATGGTGGCAAATACTAGAATTAGTAGAAGCAAGTGTATGGCGACGCTTGAGTTCAAAGCAAACGATATAAACAAACAAAACATAAATGAAGTGCAAGTTAATTTCACAGCTTTGCACGTTTAGGTTAGTTTAGTTTAGTTTAGTCGACGGGACGCAGAGGTGTTTCCAAGGCACCAGGGCCGGGTTATATACTGGCCAAGACCTATTGACGCGTCCTTGTCGAGCGTCCTGGGCATCAGGTCCCTTCGGGGTCCTGGCTAAAGTCAGTAGGATCGCTGATTCCTCCGAAGTCGGAGAGTGTCTGCCTGTACGGCGAGGAACCACTAGTCTGCACACCAATAAGCCAGACATGGGGCAACGGATACTCACGCAAATCTCAGGTCCTGTATGACATCACACTGATGTTGGACAACAGGATGTCTTCATCCGACATACAGGACTTCACGTTGGAGCTCAAGCCAACGAACACAAGCAAGTTTAGTCGACGGATCAACATCACGACACACGGGTGTAACCCATAAGTGCTCCGTTCTACTCCTAACTCAAGCCTGAGTCCGGAGAATCTCAGCTCAGTGCACAAACTCCGTAACATCGGCGATAATCCTGAAATACTTTGGGTATATTTTTACTCGAAATTTTGCCTGGCAGCGCCGTTAGGCTACTCTTTTTCGATTTTCAACTGCAAAGGTATGTTTCACGTGTGCAACAATACACACGGGCGTCCGATCTCACTACCAAGAGATCAGGGGAAATGTCGTTACTAGAAGTCCATGTGAAAAAACCCCGACCCTCACCGGGGCTTGAACCCGGGACCTCCAGCACTCGAGGCGGACACCATACCTCGAGACCACTTTCTCTCTTCCCCCCCCCCCCCCCCCCAACCACAGCTTCACAGCTTTGCAATTACAAACATAACAAAAATAGAGGAAGTCGCAACGACAAGCCTTCATCAGCAAATAACAACAAGAAACTAATTACAACACATACACACAAAATAGAAACGACAAAAACTAACTATGCAAGTTTAAAACAAACAGTATAGCATCCATTTATACGTCTGGCGCGCATTGGGCTTACGGCGCAAGACCCATATTGTTAAAAAAAAAACATCGGCACCCGGTGGGTGGTGTGGTCAGTATCCCGCCGACCGCCTTTACTTCCCAAGTTATTACTTGGCACCAATTTTAGGTTGGTTCGACCAGGGAGGCCAAGTCAGTTCTAGAAATCCGAATCCTCCCCCGTGCGAATCAAACCTGTGACCACCGGGCTAGCAGGCGGGTGTCTAGCCACTGCTCTAGCGGCTCCACAAAGTAATTAGATAAATACATAATATAAGGGAACCTTGTTATATCACAACAAGCCAGCAACATGGAATGAAATATGGGGTACGTAACTCAAACGCTGCAACGATATATTTGCTTTGAGTTAGGTACAGCATGTTTCATTTCATTCTGCTTTCTTATTTTTGTTTCAAACTTCTCCAAATTGTATCTTAATATGTTTAGTTAAGTGTCATTTTCGTTGTGTGCGTGTGTGCGTGCGCGCGCGCGTGCGTGCGTGCGCGCATGCGTGCGTGCGCTCGAGCGTGATGTTTTTTTTTTTCTTGTCGTTTGATGATGAAGGCTTATCGTCTCAGCGTCCTCGGTTTTTTTTTCCCCATTGTAAATATGTAAAGCTGGCCCATACTTCATATTTTCCAATTGTTTACATTTCCACAGCTTTAGCGCAGTCAGATCTGTTCCATTTATATATGTAACCCAATATTTACTGCGCCGTGTATGAGAATGTGTGCACCGTCATGTGTACAAGATGTGTTCATTAATCACCCGGACGTTGAATGTTCTTGGTATTTCTATCTTCATGGTTGCCAGATCTTCAGATATTGTAAGTTAATACCCTTGCACTTGGACTTGCCATTCGCCCAGTGCCCCGCAGGGAAAACTTCTTCATTCGCTTGACCGTATAATGTGAGAGGACAGTTGAAGCTGACCCGCAGAACTTGCAGGACGGCGATCGGAACACTGACTGATCGCCTCAATAAACAGGGACTGGATAAGATCAGAATGAGATCTGTTGGACAGTCCTTCTCTTTTCGCCAGGTTATCGATGTTCGTTTTAATCCGGTTATTTTCTCTAATGGTGCTGAACGAAATTAGCTTTATTTTTCTTTTTGTGGCTTGGTATCTCGTTTTCTATACCCCAAGCACTCTCTCTCTCTCTCTTTTTTCGCCCTCTCTCTCTCCCTCCCCCGCTCTCCCTCCCCTCTCTCTCCCTCCCCTCCCCCTCTCTCTCTCTTAGTCATTGTATCACATTTCTCATCGTAATGTTTGGTACTGTCGGCGGCTTTTTATTCAACATAACGTTGTTTTGTCCGACTTTACTCTCTCACTCTCTTCCTGTTTCTTCCACTCTCTTTTTTCTACCCTGTTTCACTTTGTGTCTATGTGTGTATGTTTCTGTATATTTCCGTTTGTTTCACACACACCCTCCCCCTCTCTCTCTCTCTCTCTCTCTCTCTCTCTCTCTCTCTCTCTCTCTCTCTCTCTCTCTTTCTCTCTCTGTTTCTTTCTCTTTTTTCTAATTCTTTTTATGTGTGTGTGTGTGTGTGTGTGTGTGCGCGCGTGTGCACGTCTTACTTTCGGATCTGAACACTGAATGATCGCCTCAATAAACAGGAACTGGAAAAGATCGGAAAGAGATCTGTTGGACAGTCGTTCTCTTTTCATCTGGTTATCACTGTTCGTTTTAATCCGGTTATTTTCGCTAATAGCGCTAGCAAAATTAACGTATCCCCCCAGTATCTCGGTATGTCTTTCATTCACGCCTTTCATTCTCTCTCTCTCCCTCTCTCTCTCTCTCTCTATCTGTCTCTCTCTCGCTCTCTCTCTCTCTCTCTCTCTCTCTCTCTCTCTATTTCTCACCCTCTCTATAAATGTGTGTGTGTGTGTGTGCGTGATTGTACCTCGCATTGGAATCACAAGTTTAGTTACTTTCGCTGGCATTTGTCGAATACAATGTTGTTTTGCAATATGTCAGTCTCTCTCTCTCTCTCTCTCTCTCTCTCTCTCTCTCTCTCTCTCTCTCTGTCTCTCTCTCTCTTTCTCTCTCTCTCTCTCTCTCTGTCTCTCTCTGTCTCTGTCTCTCTCTCGCTCTCTCTCTCTCTCTCTCTCTCTCTCTCTCTCTCTCTAACTCTCTCTAACGGTAGTCCTTTAACAGACACGCAGCTGTTGTGATGTGAAATTTTTGGTCCTCATATATTCTAGTCCACATCACAACAGCTAGTGGAGGGGTGGGGGGGGGGGGAGTTCACTTTTTAGTTGCCTTTCCATCCCAGGCAATTGCTAAATAATATGAAAGTCGCCTGACTCATTTTTATGAGGCTGGGTCTACATATGAGCCGTACTGGTCAAAAACAAGCATCCTGCCTCAGCCGGGAATTGAACATGGACCCTTGGCTTGACAGCAAACGCACTTACCACTCCCAGGTATAGTCATCTACTTTAACCATTTTTAATACGTCGAAAAACCTTCAACAGAAGCGTCTGTGGCTAAAAGGTAGCGAGAGTGATTCGCAATCCCGCATACCGTATTCAAGATCAGCTGCAGACCACTGGAAGCATACCGCCTTGTGTTGATTTTTAACAATGGTCTGAGCGTCGGTTTGCAGAAAGCAATGGCAAGCTACTGAAAATTAACTTGCTTAGTAATCACAATCAAAACATGATGGGGCTGATTGCGGCGTCGTGTAGGGATCATGAAACTAATTTGTAACCTTCAACAGAATGCACAGGACAGAAATTCCACGGCTAGTAGATGAAATGTACTAACCTGGTTGTTACAAGAGACGGCTGATCAGTGTGGGATTTCGTCTACAGATTAATATTTCTGGATACAGTAAAGAATGCAAAACTAATACCAAGTAAACATTAATCATTACAAATAAAAACCAGTCTTAACGGTCTTAGATTTCGAAGATAATGAATAAAGAAGAGACAAATATAGCACGGAATGAATATCTGCAGGAATCCATACGGAAAAGGTTATAAAGCAAACAAACCAAACACATTAATGGACACTTAATTGAGAAGCAAAGTAAAGAAAGAGTGGGCGAGGGTAGTGGAGAAGGATGATACTTCAATTAAATATTTCTGTATATAAATTATCAAGAGCAACTGTAGAAGGCTTACGTGTTATCAGGAATGCTGAAGGTTCAACAGTGGGTTTCGAACTATTACCCACATACTCACGAAAATGCATCCTCTAGAGGTTGAGCTTATCTGACGTGCAAAGGAAGAAACTTCGTGTCCAACTGAACATTAGAGATAAGACATCGCTCACGACGGAGAGAATTTATAGAAAATTGTACACATAAATCTCAGTGGAATGCAAGAACGGAAAATATTGTGTGTCGCGTTTTCAAGTACAAATACGTGTATCAGCTTGTAAGCCATTAATCTTGTAAACGAGCATATGCGTTCTCGAGGTTATCGGGATGTCATGTTGTATATAATCCATATATAGATGTCGGAGACAGTGGCGGATGTAACTGATGTTACTCTTTCTAATAAATGTAGTCTTGTAGCTCACTGTATACCAAACAACTCGCTCAGCGTTCATTTGTTACCTCATGCCTCACACACTTTAACAACTCTGTATGTTCTGCTACTGAAGCTTTGAGGTAATAGATGTTCGGATCAGAATAAGCTAACATAGTGGCTATCCAATATAGAAGATGGCTGAGCAGCAACTGTCTGTAATAGAAGACAGCTGGGCAGCAACTTTCTGTGGTAGAAGACAGCTGGATAGTAACTGTCTGTGATAGAAGACAGCTGGATAGTAACTGTCTGTGATAGAAGACGGCTGGGCAGCAACTATCTGTGATAGAAGACGGCTGGGCAGCAACTGTCTGTGATAGAAGACGGCTGGGCAGCAACTGTCTGTGATAGAAGACGCTGGATAGTAACTGTCTGTGATAGAAGACGGCTGGGCAGCAACTGTCTGTGATAGAAGACAGCTGGATAGTAACTGTCTGTGATAGAAGATGGCTGGGCAGCAACTGTCTGTGATAGAAGACAGCTGGATAGTAACTGTCTGTGATAGAAGAAGGCTGGGTAGCAACTGTCTGTGATAGAAGACGGCTGGGTAGCAACTGTCTGTAATACAATACTGCTGAATAGCAACTGTCTGTGATAGAAAATTGTTAAGTAACAACTGTCTGTGATAGAAGACGGATGAGTAACAACTGTCTGTGGTAGAAGACGGTTGAGAAGCAATTGTCTGTGACAGAAGAAGGCAAAGTAGCACCTGTCTGTGACAGAAGAAGGCAAAGTAGCAACTGTCTGTGACAGAAGAAGGCAAAGTAGCAACTGTCTGTGACAGAAGAAGGCAAAGTAGCAACTGTCTGTGATAGAAGAAGGCTGGGGAGCAACTGAAACAGAAGACGGTTGAGCTGCAAATGACTGGACAAAAGGGGTTAAAGTGATAGTAATGTACATAATATGTTAATATAACATTTACCTGAGACAGAAACCGTTAAGACAAATTATTCACAAATGTACAGGGAATTCAAGACCCGTTTCTGCACAGCCTGATGCACCGGTAGCGGAGCTAAAATATAACATTCTGTATGCTGTACAGGAGTAGACAGAGTAGATCTCGTGATGGGTAAACGGATAATGCACTCGCCTAGAACTACTAGACGGCTGCTAATAGTCTATACTGAAACATTTGTTTTCTTCTCTGTCCATGATGCTTTCTTACATTCTGCTAAACACCTCATCTCAACTGCCTCCATATTTCAATGCTGTCCAACATTCACATCCATACAGATAAGCTGGCCCTCAGGTTTTCTGTAAACAGATGTGTGTGTTTGTGCGCTGTCATAGTTTTTCATGACATATCTTAAGTATCTTTGGGATAATGCTATTCCTTTCTTTGGAAGGCGGGAAAGGGGGTATTTCCTATCAATGAAGCAGTAAGGTGCCTTCTTCCCTCAGCTAGCCACTCTTGCGCATGGTGGAGTACCTATTTAATTCCCCGGCCAGGGTAACGTGAAATCATGTGGAGGTGGTGTATAAAGCTGAGGGTAGCCAACAGATAGTTGTTGGTTGTGGTTTCAAGCTTCACGACGGTGGGCAGTGTAGTTATTTATGGAGAAAACGATGGATAGTGTGTTGTAGAA
Organism: Cepaea nemoralis; assembly: GCA_014155875.1. NCBI lineage: Eukaryota > Metazoa > Mollusca > Gastropoda > Stylommatophora > Helicidae > Cepaea > Cepaea nemoralis. The sequence continues at coordinate 56,783 of JACEFZ010028278.1, read as the reverse complement.
TCGCCATGGCAGTGGTAGCCTGTTACCAGATCGAAAACATATTGACCAATAAATAGTTGCTAATTGTAGTGATAAAAAGAGTGTTGAAATGCTAAATCGAACCTATATTGTTACGTCGTTGTGAAACATGGATAATAAGTAGAAACACTTGGGTAACATCTAATGGCAGAGGTATTGTTATGTGTGAGGAAGATACAAAGAATACATCAGTCAGACAGAATAATCAAGGAGCAAGCCCTGCAAGAAACAACAGGAAATGCAAAAGTTAGGTCTGTGTAGCTCCTGCAAAAACGTTGAGTTATACTAAACACGGGCATAAAGTTCATACCTCACAACGAATTTCACAATAGCGAACATAAATCACAGAGGGGAAAATCCAACAAAATATGGAAAAACAATATTAAAAAAAACATATAATAGAAATAAGTATACCACGAGACAACAAACGATCTTTCAATTATACAAATTTTCATCTTCGCCATTGTGGAGTTCGTTGTCAGGTATGCACACCATGTCCGTGTTTAGTATTATATCTCACCCATTCGCGGTAGCTACACATCCCTAACTTTTGTTAATTCCTATTGTTGTTAATTCCCTGCTGCAGCCGTTGCTTCTCTTACCTACAATAAACAGATTAAAACCATAAACTTAGTCGAGAAATTAAATGTAGATATTCAAGATTTTGGGGAAAATTATGAGGAGAAATAACCTGGAAAACGTACTGACAACTGGCAAGATGGATGGGAAAAGAACGAGGGGAAGGCAGAGTGATAAATACTTGAATGGCTTGACCTCATGACATAATCGAAACAAGGACACAGACCTGGTCCTGGTTGTGTGAGATGATAAACTATGACCGCCCACGCTTATCGACATGGCACATAGTGATTCTTTTCTTTTATCTCTGTAGACCATCTTCCATCTGATATCACTGTATAGCCTAGATATTTACACAGATTAACCTGTTTGAATTCTTTTTTACACCTGCACAAAACTTAGTATCGCCGTTGTTAAACCGGATTATTTTGACGTTTTGATGAGGCACTGGAAACTTATCTCTAGAACCACGCCCCAGACAGCAAAGACAACAGTATTTATCATGCTATTACCTTTAATCTTGTCATTTAGTAAATGGGTGTAGTCACGAAATCCTATCCCTGCCGTGAACTACAGACAGCGTATTACTGTCAAATCAATCAAAGAACAGCGATGTTAACCATGTAAGTGCTTTGCACAATACTGTAAATAAACCTTCAAGAACATAACCAGATCGACTAATGTAACAGACGCAAAGAGACGCCCAAGATTGTATAGCGTCTGTATCACATGCGCAATCAATCATACGGGCGACTGTCGTCACGGGGTTATCATACCAGATATGTTGTCAAGAACTTGTTTCCTATTGGCGTGATCATGTCTTTTTGAGGTCACTTAGGGTTCAAGGCCACGCAATTGACCAATTTTTAATTAATGTTTAAATAACATTGTTTGTTTGTTTGTTTGTTTGTTTGTTTGGGTCTTTGTTTTCGATAAGACATTCGTATAAGTATATCGTTTCTGTTTTCATACTGACATCCATTTTATGTATTTGCGTTCTGATATCCGTTTTGTGTGTTTTAATTACGACATCCGTTTTATGTGTTTTAATTACGACATCCGTTTTTGTATGTTATTATTACGGCATCAGTTTTGTGTTACCATTATCACATTGGTTTTGTGTGTTTTCATTATGACATCAGTTTTGTGTGTTTTCATTATTACAATCATTTTTGCATGTTTTTATTATGACATCGACTTTGTGTGTTTTCATTATGACATTAGTTTTGTATGTTTTCATTATGAATTGGTTGTGTGTGTTTTTATTATGACATTAGTTTTGCATGGTTTCATTAATGCATCGGTTTTGCGTGTTTTCATTGCGACATCGGTTTTGCGTGTTTTCATTACCACACCGGTTTTGTATGTTTTCATTACGACATTGGTTTTGCATGTTTTCATTATGATATCAGTTTTGCGTGTTTTCATTGCGACATCCGTTTTGCGTGTATTCATTCTAGCATCCATACACCTGCTGTTGTCTGTGTCGGGAGAGATTGTCTGTGCTGATATATAAAGACTGCTTGTTCAAACAGTCGCCATATAGTCCTCTGACTTGGAATTTTTTAAAGAGCCGATCTCTATCCAGGAACGTAGAGACGCTCCACAATGAGTGAGATCAACCACCCACTTCCCTGTTATAATAATGAACAATACGAGATGCGAACTGTATAAGTACTATGCTATTGGCATTGCTAAACAATATTGCAAGATGACGTGCTGAAGGAGGTAAAGACATCAATCAAGCAAAGTAGAACAATGCATGCAATTAGAGAACAAGAACAATTATCCATAGAGCACAATCTATAACCAAGACAGAAATCACAACATTTGGAGACTTCAAAACAGTACAGTAAAAATAATTAAGCTCATCTCCACAAGATGACAGCTGTCCAAATTGACTAGTTTAAACATAAATACCCCTCTCCCACCCTTCTTCACACTTTATGTGTGGTGCTGGTCTATGTGCATTCGTTAGGTGATGTGGTCAATACCAGGGCCGCCACCTTTACTACCTAGAGCATTTCCGTATAGTCATTTTAGGTCGATGTCGACCCGGGAGCTTAGGACAATGACAATATCCCCGCTTCTATGGAAATTCGAACATATGACCACTGGGTGGATAGGCATTCTGCACAGCGGCTCACACTCTGAATAATACCCATGCCAAAATGACTCCTAGACAATAACACATTATCTTGACGTATTTCGTTTTTCTTTGGCTATAAATTTGGACTCTTCCTTATATTACCACTTCTTTATAGTTCAATAAGTTAAACATAGGTATATAAACTACGAAACTAATTAACCCTTAATTAAGTTTAGTTAAGTGTAAATTTTAAACCGGTAGAGACAACCCCTTCTCTAAATCATAATGTTTAGGAATTGAGTATGTAACCGGTCGCAGTGAACTCAGGCGAGAATGGTACCCATGTGTTAACTAACCAGACCCGCAACAGGGACATGCAGTATACTATAGTCTGTTTATTTTTGTCTGCCCCAATATAAAATTCCATATCTCAGTAACCAACTGAGGGGAAATGATGAGATTTAGCATATAACCTTATTATTATGTCCACCCAACGAAATTTTTTTTTTGGTTCTAGAGATTGTACAGTAGATTTCAAAGTTTGTTTATATGCGGTATATAATGTACGGGTCAGAGTTGAAGTGCACATTCTTAAATGTATTACGTCTTCATACGGAAACATTAGCGTTGAATAGTTAATTTTCTCGTGGGACATGGGATTGGCCTAGTGACAAGAGCCTCGCTTAGTGGAACGGGCATTACTGTAAAACAAGTTTGTTAGCGAGAAATAACTAGTTGTTCACCAAAAACATCAAAGAAATGTCGCCGTTTTCCATGAATTAAGTTGCTTTTAGACCTATCAAAGACATATTCCTTAGGTGCGGGTAAATATAAGACGGCAAGAAAAATTTCATAACGATGCAACAGACAGTTTTCAAAATAATTGATCGTGAATGAAGGCATTCATTTCTGGACAGACTATACTCCTTCGACTTCTACGGGGGGTGGGGGAGGGCTAAGCATTTATGGGCCAATTACAAGTGCAATAACCTCGATTCTTCATCATGATCGTAATATTGATTGATTGGTTGATTGATAATTTACAGTAATGCGATCAATGGCGAGAATTTTACAACCCAATATCCCATAGATTCTTTAAAGCTCCCTGTTTATCCGATATCCCGAAGATTCTTTCATGTTGCCTTATGAAGGCAATATCAATTGCACCTGATCACGGGTTTAAATGTTCTCTTCAAGGCGATCACTTAAATTGGTTATTGACTATACATATGTGAGTTTTTATTGTATATCGGTTAGTATAATCTGATATCAAAATAATAGCCGGGGCTTTCAACTCCAGTTGATTGCAGTGAAAGAATCAATAATTTCGAGAAAGAGAATCGGTAAGCTTTACTAGAACATGATCACGTGTGAGAAAATGGACGCTGTGGCCAAAACCTTCATCAGCACAAAACAACAAACATAGGCTGATACAACTACATGAAAAACTACATTAAAAACTACATGGAAATATATGAAGGTTTCTCATGTTTCCTTGTAGTGGACTTGATATCTGTGTAGCTCAACGCCTTGTGCATAGGTGATGCACAACAAAGTCTAGTTAAGACAGCGTGAGATACTTTGTCCAACCTGTACAACTCTGCATTATAAACAGCTACTGGAAATTAGGTCGTGTACAACCGGCTGGTGTACAATTATCCAAATGAAAATGTTATGTCTGTCTTGTGTCATGGGCAATGTGAGTTTAACAATATAACTTAATATTTCTTTTAGACTTTACGTAATGCAACTTTGCTTCGAACTATAGCTGCTGCTGCTGCTACTACTACTACTATTACTACTACTACTACTACTACTACTACTACTACTACTACTACTACTACTACTGCTACTGCTACTGCTACTACTATTGCTACTACTACTACTACTATTACTACTACTATTACTACTACTACTACTACTAGTACTACTACTACTACTACTACTACTACTACTACTACTACTTCTACTACTACTACTACTACTACTACTACTACTACTACTACTACTACTACTACTACTACTACGACTGCGCCTGCTGCTGCTACTATTACTAATGCTGTACCATCACAACATCAACAATAATTGTTGTTACTACTACTACTACTATTACTACTACTATTACTACTACTACTACTACTACTACTACTACTACTACTACTACTACTACTACTACTACTACTACTGCTACTACTGCTACTACTACTATTACTACTACTACTACTACTACTACTACTACTACGACTACTACTACTACTACTACTACTACTACTACTACTACTACTACTACTGCTACTACTGCTACTGCTACTACTACTACTACTATTACTTCTTCTACTATTTAGTAGTAGTAGTACTGCTACTACTACTGCTGCTGCTACGATTACTAACACCGCGACTACGACTACTAACACTGCTGCTGGTGTTGTGGTGATGATACTGATGACGATACTGATGACAATGATAATGACGACGATGACTCTGGTGCCTATAATTCTAAAGAAGACAGACTCTGATGCAGGGCCAGTGAGATCGCCCAGCGGGGACCGTAAACAAGATCGTCAGTGATTGTTGCACGGCACCCACTGATGTTGCTGACGTAAACATGTATCACGGCGGCACTTAATGGCAGCGGGTAGATGTCGGCAGCAGACCCCACACAAAGTGGCAAGATTAGTTTCCTAATGTCTTGTTTCGGCGGGTATTCTTGCCTCGGCCCCCTGTAGGTTACAGACTATTCCAGACGGAATCAAGTTGCCGCAGAAGCAGTGTCTTCATGTTCCTCAAATAAAAGAGGGCGGGGTGGGGTAGTAGCTGGAGTGGCTTAAAATACGGTGTCCGCCTCTGGTATATAGAACAGGTAGGGATAATAGCTGTGCATCTGTTGAGTTTTAATGATAATTGACGTAATTTGGGTTTTTGAAACATCATAAAGGCTTAAGAAAGAACGGTAATGGGAAGCATGGTATCTGGAATAAGAGGCAGCAGGGATCTGCCCAGATGGAGTATAACATAATCAGGCTCCTTATCTTACATAATACAATATCCCGCTTCGCATCCAGTCAGTCTGATGTAAAGGAGACAACTGCACCAGACCACACCCCTGTCCCTAGGACACTTGTGGCGTGAGCATTTAATCATCAATATTCCGTCAATGATAATTCAAGCATCCTCGTGAAAGACAACAATGTTTATCCTATAGTAGTGTTCATGATACCCATACAACATTTAGGTTAAGGGCTGGCTTAATCTTTACATCTGTACGGGTCGACACAGCATACACTGGGCACCAGGTAACGTCTTGTGAAGTACAAGCGACCTACCTGATATTGGCCATATTACCCATCTAGTTCCCAATGATCTATACAATATGGGGTAGCACCATATAACCAACACACATCAAGGCGTATTAAAGAGCCCTTTATTTACTTTACTTACTATACTAAGTGGCTGTGAAACCCTATGCGGCCCACATTTGGATTAATGGCTGGTTTGGTGTGTATAGTTCTGGAAGAATCTCAAAACTGAGAGGGAAGACCAGGAGAACGATTAATCACATAGCGGTGGGAACGATTAGTAGTATGACTCTTCGCTGGCTGTTGAACGAGGGGACGGAGCACGTATGAGAATGTCCTGAGTGCTGTGATGTTAGTTCTTAACTCAACTCAAATCAGCTTGGTCTGTATAGGTAAACGTGCACGTTTACAATTGGGGCTTACTGAATCATTAACATACGCAAATTATTCAAAAATAGCTTTTTGTTTTTAGTAACTGATCTTGATATATCGTGCCAATTTCTAATACACGATAGCGAATCATGGACAATTAGCAGACTAGTGAGGAAATATGTGGAAGCTCCAGAGATGTGTATTTATGAAAGAATGATAGCACAGTGGAAGTATGAACAGAGTAAAGACGATACCTTGAAAAAAGTTAACCCACACAAAGAACTCGCTACTCGCATCAAAAGAGGACTGTCTAAATTCTTTGGGCCTGTCGTGAGAAATGGAAAGCTGGGGTGCGTCGTGATAACGGGAAAGATGTAGGGAAGTAGAGGCAGAGAAATACCGAGTGATATATGCTGGACAGTTGGACATCTTACCACTGATGCACATCGGTATCAAGAATAACTGGGAGTGCATAAGACATAAGGGTTGTGGACCGACATGACCACCAACGTCATTGACTATAAGAAGAATAAACTCACGGTGATTACACACGTTCAGCTCGTTAGTGCTCTAACCTCGTTCAGATGTTTAGTTTTCAAGACACGATACTGTTTCATGACCCAGTTTTTCTTCAATGTTCAGATCTTGTAGCAAATGTCAGTATTTGGTTATTTTTGTTTAGCTGAATGTGATGAATATTTCTGTAATATTTAAATTCCAAAATTTCAATTTTATTCTTTATTGTTTGTGAAACATTCTTTGAGTCACATCCGGAAGTTGCCACACATACGATGCATGCTCTCTAAAGTTTCACATTACTAGTGCGATCATACATTACTGTCAGAGTCCAGAAAGGGGACGATGATGCAGTGACATCGTTACGCCCGCCAGGCGACTTAGCTATCAGTAGGGACGCAGTAACTTCGTTACGCCGCCAGGCGAATAGTGGTTACCGGCCTGCAAGACTGCTGGCTGACAAGCGACCAGCGGTCAAGCAAGGACGACGCTAAACGCACGCATGCCTCGTGACGTCACCTGAGGTGAGAGGCGAGTTGCGAGTTAGCGGCAGACAGCTCTGGGACTTCGACTCGGACAGACGTGTGCAGAGAGAAAGGCGTTGTGTGGTATCTGTACTGAAAGTCGAGTGTCTGGACATCTTGAGTGAGACTTGTGAGCTGTATGTAAGTGTATTGAAGTATCGAGTATATATTGTTGTGATCATCGTTCTGTATTTGATATGTGAATAAATCCATAGAACGGTGTGTCGTTGAGTCTTACGTCAAATCACGTTGTACTTGTACTGTCCCACACTGTTAGGTTAGCGAGCCAAGTTTAAGACTCTGACAAGTGTGGACGTGGTGGCATTCGTCCGGCTTTAAAATGAACGTGTTTATGTGAGTAACGATTTAAAACTAGAGTTTGTGTACTTATAATTTTTGTCAAACTTTATAGTACATGTAATGTGATCGTGGAAGGCTCATTTTGATTAGTAACTACATTGTTTAAACATGTGTAAGACTATTTGTAAACGTACAGTGCATACATATTGTTTGTTCTTGTAAGCGTGTAAAACATTTGTGATTTGTGAACATTGTCACCGTTTTGACCTTGTCGACATTGTGATCTTGTCGCCATTTTGACCTTGTCGCCATCTTGTAAACTTGATGTCTATGTCCTTACTGAATGTCATCTTGATGTAAGTGATGTGTCATCAATGTTGTAGAGTGTTGAGATACATGTAGATTGTCTTTGTGAAGTGAGTTGTCGGAAGCAAAAAGTTTGGAAAGAAAGTGACTTGTGTTTTGAAAAAAAAAATTGTTGACGGACAAACTTACGACCTACAACTACACTCAACGCCATACAAACCTAATCAACACTTAGTGACAAGCAGGCACACACCAACAAATAGACGCTAATTTATTTTCCTCCAAAATAAAGCAGGTTTTTCCGTACCATCCGAAACCTTGCCGTAGAGGTCATTTGTGTTCTCGAAGTAACGACCCTACAGTTCCTAGCCCGATTTCCAACCATTCTTCACCGCACCGAGGGCACTTGAGTATATTTTTCTTTTTCTATACTTTAAGGAAGCAATTTGAGGCACGTGTTGTCAATAGAAATCAATTGTAAATTGTTTATTACTAACCACTTATAACATATTTCGCGTGGCTGGTATTTCATTGACACTTTTCATCATGTCTTCATTATTTGATTTCATTGATATGGGGATAAAATTACATTTAACAGGTGATGAATTGACAAAATGGAGTGAGAATAAATACTCTGAATACCTACTAGTACAGGAGAAAGCTGCTGAACGCGATGAAAGAGCGGCTGAAAGAGCATTAAAGCAGGCAGAGATGGCTGCCAAGCAAGTAGAGGCAGAAACAGCTTTAAAGCAAGCAGAAGTAGAACTGGCTGCAAAGACAAAACAAGCTGAAATTGATAGTGAATTAAAAAAGGCAGAAATAGCAGCTCAGAGTAAGAGAGAAGAACTGGAGTTACAGTTGAAGATAAAACAACTTGACACTGAGACTGCGATTAACAAAGAGTCTAAGAAATCTGAGAGACTGGAGAAAGAAAACCAGTACAAGAAATATCAAGGTATTGTACGTAATTATACCTCGGGTGACTGCATCGCAGCCTTTACCCAAAATTTTGAAACTTTAATGGAACATTACCAGGTTCCACTGTCTGAATGGAATATTGTTTACATGAGAAGTTTGTCAGGGGAACCTCTTAAAGTCATTGAAACCATCCCCAAAGACCTCAGAAAAGATTACCATTATCTGAAATCTAAGATTATGGCACATTTTATGTTAGACGAGGCAGGTTACAGAGAACAATTCAGTAAGTTGAGCCCAAAACCAACTCAAACGTTCTCTGATTACCTCTGCTTAGTCCGAGATATATTCACCAAATGGACTTCAGCAGCCTAAAATTGACAAAAATTATCAGAAATTAGAAGATCTGATCATTAGAGACAAAATTGTATCATCTATTCCTTCAGCATTTTCTAAATTTTTGTTAGAGAATGAATGCACTAGTGTGGATGAGATTGAGAGACGGGGTTCGGCGTACTACACAGCCAACAAACATTGTTTTGCCACTGAAGCTACTGACATTAACTTTGTAGCAGCGGCTAACTATGACAAACCCTACAGTAGGCAGAAACCTCAAAGGCCTACCTCTGAGAAGTTTAAGCATTGTATTTATTGTAAATTTTCACATCATCAGAGTGAAATGTGCGACAAACACCCAGATTATCAGACTTACCTTCGAAACATGGTAAACAGACTAAATAGTGAACGTACATCTTTCAGAACTCTGCGTAAATGTTTCCTCTGTAAGGCGCACGGACACCATCGAATAGATTGTAAAGGTAAACAAATGTACAACAAAGCAAATGTCGCCTTGGTTGATGGTTCGTCGTCAGATGAAGAACAACCAGAGAAACATCCTGTGAACTCAGCACAGGCTTTTGACATATTTAGTGAAAATAAATGCTCTGTTTGTAACACCTTCTATGAAGATGGTATTTTAACATGCGGTCACGCCATCCCTATTGCCAATGAAGAAGCTAATTTGGTAGTAGATTCAAAAGGCAAGATAATCATCCATCACGGATATGTGAATGGCAAGGCAGCTACAGTCCTTCGTGACACAGGCAGTTCACTTATTGGTCTAAAGAGAACGTTCATAAGGCCTACAGACTATACAGGCAGGCACGTAACATGCAGAACATTCTCAGGCAATATTGAGAGATACCCATTAGCATGGGCATATATTGAAACACCTTTCCTCACTGGGAAAGTAAAGTGTGCTGCATTAACAAACCCAGTGTGTGATGTAATTATTGGAAATTTACCAGAGGTGAATGATAAACCTCATGACATAACATCTCTATGTATTGATGATAACATAACATCACCATCCAATGTCATTGAAAATGTCACACCACCTATTGGTTGTATTGTAAATGTAGCTAATGTAGCACTAAGTTCTCATGACATCATTGATAACATTGTTCCATCATCATCTGATATCATTGAATGTGTGAACGCAGTAACTAGATCTACTGCTAGAGTGCAAGATGAAAGTAATCAAACTGAGGCTATACAAATGCTTAGCCCAGAATCACTACCTACTAACACCATGAAGGAAACATTTGTAACAGCTCAAAAAGCTGATCCTTCATTGTCAAAATACTTTAATCTGATCGGCCAAAAGCCAAAGGTAACAAAGAATGCAAAATGGCATTTTGCTATGAAAAATGATATACTCACCAGGTATTACACCAAAGGTGACAATACAACAGAGCAAACTGTTTTGCCAACAAATTATCGCAAGCAAGCCTTACATCTTGCTCATGATATACCTCTTGCAGGGCACATGGCATACGTTAAGACCAGATCAAGGTTATTGACACAGTTCCATTGGCCAAAATTTTGCAATGACATTAAAGAATATTGCAGAAGTTGTGACACCTGCCAGAAACTGGTAAAAAAAGGAAAAAACCCACAGGCAAAGTTACAAGTTACTGACTTAGCCAGTCGACCTTTTGAAAAACTATCTGTTGACATAGTGGGCCCTCTTAATCATACAACAACTAGAGGGAATAAATATATTCTAACTGTCATTGATCAATGTAGTCGCTGGCCAGAAGCGATTCCGCTAAAGAACATTACTGCCAATGATATAATGGAAGTTTTCTTCCATATTTTTTCTCGGATAGGTTTTCCAGATACTATCCAATCTGATAGGGGCACTCAGTTTATTGCCGCATCCTACCCAAGCTTTCACCAAAATGTTGGGAGTGAAGCAATGTTTCAATTCCCCTTACCATCCTCACAGTAGTGGAATTGTGGAAAAATTTAACGGGGATCTAAAGCACATGCTTGCCAAAGTAACGCAAGAGCACCCCAATAACTGGGATGTATATCTACCAGCTATTCTTTTTGCTTATCGCGAGGTACCTCATTCTAGTACCGGTTTCTCTCCTTTTGAACTTATCTATGGTGCCAAACCACGCGGCCCATTGACCATTTATCACCAAATGTTAACTGATTCTACTCCAGTACTTAAACCCATATCATCATACGTATATGTCACATCATTGCGTGAAAGAATCATCAAATCTTGTGTTATTGCAAAGAATGCACTAAAACTATCTGGTGCTACTTATAGACAGTATGCTGACAAAGGTAACAGGACGATAACTTTGACACCTGGACAGGACGTTCTTCTTCTACTACCTAGTGACAGACACCTATTGACTGATTCTTGGCAGGGACCTTTTAAAGTGACGAGACAGATTTCACCTGTAGACTACGAAATCCTCATAAAAGACAAACATAAAATATTTCACATAAATATGCTAAGACCATACCACAACAGAGAAAACGAACAAGACGATACGACAGCTTGTACAGTGATAATAGATCACGAAGACGACGATGCTAGTGACGAGATTCCAACGCCTGCATTAGACACGACAAACTGCTTGAAGGAGATCAAAATCAACCCAAAGTTGACTCAAGCAGAGACAGACAGTTGCAAACAGCTTATACAGCAATACAACACCATCTTTTCCAACAACCCAGGACAAACAGAATTAGTACAGCATCACATCACACTCACATCAAACACACCCATAAAATGCAGACCATACACCATTCCATTACATTACAAAGAACATTTACACCAGGAAATCATCAACTTAGAGAAAAACAACATCATAAGACGATCCCAGTCAGACTTCTCATCTCCAATGGTGATTGTACGCAAAAAGGACAATACAATAAGACTGTGCATCGACTATAGGAAGCTAAATAAAATAACTGTTCTAGATTTGGAGCCAATGGCAAACACTGACGATCTTCTGACAGAACTGACAGACGCTAGGTTCTTTACGACGCTAGACATGACTAAAGGATATTGGCAAATAGCAATAGACGAACAGAGCAGACATCTGATAGCATTTGCCACACCTTGGGGACTGTACGAATGGTGCAAACTTCCATTTGGACTAGTCAATGCCCCTGCCACCTTCGTACGTATGACACGACTTCTTCTTGTAGACATTCCTAACATAATTTGCTATATAGACGACATCTGTGTTCACACAGAGACAATGACAGAGCACATTAAGACGTTAGAACAGACATTTGAACGTATTAGACAGCACGGACTGACTGTAAAGCCTGCAAAAGTAGACATAGCCTACCAGGAAATAACTTTCTTGGGGTACAAAATATCCAATGGCTTTGTCATGACAGACGATAAAATTGTGTCCAAGATACTAAAACTCTCACTTCCGACTACTAAGAAACAAGTCAGAAGTTTGTTGGGATTAATAAATTATTACAGGCAGTTCATTCCTGATTTTTCCGAACTGACCGAAGTGTTTACTAATTTACTAACCAAAGACAAACCAGAGAAAATTGTAAACAATGAATGCCTACAAATTGCATTCCGAAAAGTGCTATCATATTTTTCTGATAATAGTTTGAATAATCTCATCCTCAAATTGCCCAACCTCCGTTTACCTTTCAGATTGCGTACAGATGCTAGCTCCGTGGCGATTGGAGCAGTCTTGTTGCAGGAGTACAACAACATACTCCATCCCGTTTACTTCGTATCCAGAAAACTAAAGCCCAGAGAACGGGCATGGTCTATCCCTCAATTGGAAGCCCTAGCTTTAGTGGTAGGTATAACCAAATTGTCCAGATTTCTTCTAGGACGTCACTTTATCGTGGAATCTGACAGCAGCCCTTTACGGTTTATAAATTCAGGAGTACCCTCAAATCATATGGTAGCGCGTTGGTCTCTTAAACTTCAAGATTACAGCTTTGAGGTTCGACATATTCCAGGCAGATCCAATTCAATTGCCGATCTTTTGTCCCGTTGTCCGACCGACCCAGTAAGCACCAATGTCTGAGTGCAGTGTGTACACTCGGACCGACACAGCCAGTCATTAGTGAATTATTTTTTCCATTCACAAAAAGCTGTGCAATGTCTACAATATTGTGATAGGGATTACCCCCATTATAAATAGTGTTCTTATTTTACTAGTTCATGTAGTGATTGTCCTGTATAATTGTGTAGTGTGTGGTAGAAAGCGAACTTTATTAATTGTATATACCAAGAACAATAACAGTGTCAAATTCGCGCAAGAACTTACCTTAAGCGAACTATCCAAGTTGACAGTGACATCTGCGTGTGGATCATTCCATTTTAATGACGAGTATGAATGTGTAAACTGAACATTGACAGCTACTCCACTGCAGTGAACCGAAATCCATAATGTTCGGTAGTGAAACATCCAACATGAACATTCAATCGTAATCCAGAAGGTTTTGTGAAACATCTAACACATGAACTGTGAGAAAGGTACTTTCCGTAACTACATCAAACCGGAACAAGTGTGTTCTACAAGCTTCAACATCAGCTGATTTTAATGTTCGTGTGTACTTCCGGATTAGTTAGAAATTTAGAGTAAAATTAGCAGACGACAAATAAAAGTTCAAATATCTATGACGATTCTAAAATCTGTAGGAATCTATAAAATGAAATACACGAATTGTGTGTTTATTTATTTATGTAGTGTAATCTTAGAATCATATCTTGATTAATGTATTCATATTACCGACTTTTTCTCGTTAATATGAAGAAACGTCAAGCGATGACACTAAGAAATAAAATAATTATTGTAAATTATTGTATTTCATGAATGTTAAAATTATTTCCCTTTCATTTATTTGTTATTACATCCTTACACAAAGGGCCATAATTTGAAATGTATATTCTAATGTGTTGTGTATAAATAGCCAAGTGTTGCCAGACTATTGACACAACAGGTAGACATCTACTAGCATGGCAGAGGGTTGCCGACATTGCAGACCAACACGAGAGCTACTGACCAAATAAGGGCAGGGTTTGAGCGTTTTATACGACTTATATAAAGTCGTATTTCGGTCTAGCTAGATGGTTTTTGTTTCAAGAACCATATTATTACGTTTTTTTCTATTTGCTGCGAGGTAGATGCGTGAAGCTGGAACTACCGATCTGACTGGGTCACTCATGCAATTGAGGTAATCAGCCATCGAGATGATGAAACCTGACAAGTGTTAAAGGTTGAACACCACATGTCGTTGAATGCAACTTTCATTTTTTATATATTTCGATGGCATATGTGTATTTATTTGTATTTGATAGAAATGTACATAACAATAGAAGGGTCGACTCTGACAAGGTTTAAATATTAACCCATTATGTATATATATGATACATGAAAGATGACATCTTTCATGAATTTGCCGGGGGAGCGTGTCAGAGTCCAGAAAGGGGACGATGATGCAGTGACATCGTTACGCCCGCCAGGCGACTTAGCTCCCAGTAGGGACGCAGTAACTTCGTTACGCCGCCAGGCGAATAGTGGTTACCGGCCTGCAAGACTGCTGGCTGACAAGCGACCAGCGGTCAAGCAAGGACGACGCTAAACGCACGCATGCCTCGTGACGTCACCTGAGGTGAGAGGCGAGTTGCGAGTTAGCGGCAGACAGCTCTGGGACTTCGACTCGGACAGACGTGTGCAGAGAGGAAGGCGTTGTGTGGTATCTGTACTGAAAGTCGAGTGTCTGGACATCTTGAGTGAGACTTGTGAGCTGTATGTAAGTGTATTGAAGTATCGAGTATATATTGTTGTGATCATCGTTCTGTATTTGATATGTGAATAAATCCATAGAACGGTGTGTCGTTGAGTCTTACGTCAAATCACGTTGTACTTGTACTGTCCCACACTGTTAGGTTAGCGAGCCAAGTTTAAGACCCTGACAATTACTATTACGATTATACATTACTACTACAATTATCCATTACTAGTGCGATCATACATTACTAGTACGATCATACATTACTAGTACGATCATACATTACTAGTACGATCATACATTACTTGTACGATCATACATTACTAATACGATCATACATTACTAGTGCGATCATACATTACTTGTACGATCATACATTACTATTACGATCATACATTACTAGTGCGATCATACATTACTAATACGATCATACATTACTAATACGATCATACATTACTAGTACGATCATACATTACTAGTACGATCATACATTACTAGTACGATCATACATTACTAGTGCGATCATACATTACTAATACGATCATACATTACTAGTACGATCATACATTACTAATACGATCATACATTACTTGTACGATCATACATTACTTGTACGATCATACATTACTAGTGCAATCATACATTACTAGTGCGATCATACATTACTAGTGCGATCATACATTACTAATACGATCATACATTACTAGTGCGATCATACATTACTAGTGCGATCATACATTACTATTACGATCATACATTACTAGTTCGATCACAACATTACTAGTACGATCAATAAACATAACACTTTAGTGCACCAACAAAACGATCATTTGTAGTGGCTGTTGTCGTATATATGTTTCCCAGTGTGATAAATAAAAGTGATTAAATCAATGATAGCAACGGAATCTAGGTCATGAAGGGAATGAGAACGATTTGTTAGTTGAAAGACTGAAGAACTGAGAACAGGGGGAAAACGGAATAAAGTTAGGAGAGCATGACTGAAAGGGAAAACTAAAGAAAAACATGATGTCGTTAACTGAGTGACAGGGGATTAATGAGTGTTGTTCTTTGAAACAAAATGCCTGGCGCCGTGTAACTGATGCCTTGGAATGGTCACAGTGAAAGCTGAGAGATAAAAGTTCGGTGGAGAATGTCTTAACGAGAATTATGTAAAAGAAACTTCAGTTGAGAAATAATTGCCTCACCTCTGTTTCAAACAAAAAACACCTTTTCCTGAGAAAAGATGTGCTATCTCTTCTTAGAATGTATTTATTCAAGAAAGGTTGGCTTTTTTTTGAAAAAGAAAAAAAAAATATACCATGAGAAAATTATGTTTATGATAAAAATGTTAATGAGAAAAATGTTTATGATAAAAATGTTACCTTCTGGGCACAGGGTGGGGATCTGTTGACAATGAGATCCCTAAAACCTAGGGAGGCAACATCAACCTAGACCTGATTCTGGCTAATTCACTTGTGAATCATGATATAGTTGCATCCTATTATGCCTCTCTGTAGATGTGAAGTATCAGGACCAGTATTGCCCACCTCGCTGGTTTCTAGGCTTGAGAAGAATAGCTCAGAAACTGTTCCCGTAGAAACAGTAATTTGGCACCTTGTCAGGAGAAATGTTCCTACACCAGCCTCACGATTGTTGCACATTTCCAGTGCGTTTATAATTGTTGTTGCTGCTGCTGCTGCCGCCGCCGCCGCCGCTGCTGTTGTTGTTGTTGTTGTTGTTGTTATTGTTGCTGTTGTTTTTGTTGTTGTGGTACAATATTAAGTGATTTATGAATGGTAGAAGGGCCTGCGTGCCCAATTCTTAACCCTTTGAAAATAAAGTTCGTTCTGTCGATCACTTCCATAGAGGCATGTCTTATCCAGGCACGAGACGACCAATGCATCAGCTTAATAGTTAATATTCTGTCTTCCTGTGGATTCACAAGCAAAAACAGTGATATAATTCCAGTCAAAAAACTGTCGTACTTTGTAAAAACAACTGCATATTGGAATTTCAGTGATGAGGCTTAATATCAGCAGACTTTCTTCTTCTTCTTCTTCTTCTTCTTCTTCTTCTTCTTCTTCTTCTTCTTCTTCGTCTTCTTCTTCTTCTTCTTCTTCTTCTTCTTCTTCTTCTTCTTCTTCTTCTTCTTCTTCTTCTTCTTCTTCTTCTGCTTCTGCTTCTGCTTCTGCTTCTGCTTCTGCTTCTGCTTCTTCTTCTTCTTCTTCTTCTTCTTCTTCTTCTTCTTCTTCTTCTTCTTCTTCTTCTTCTTCTCTTCCTCCTCTTCCTCCTCCTTCTCCTTCCTCTTCCTCTTCTTCTTCTTGGATTGAGACGGTGGCTTGGAGGAATATCAGCAGCAGAGTTGATGCAGAACACCAAAGACCGAGCTATGTGGAGAGAAATGAATGTCTACGCCAGCTGTCATGGCACTTGATGATGATGATGACTGTGATTTAGGTCCACCTGATCTGAGGCATTATAAGGTTTGTTTGTGTGCATTTATTTTTCTCTCCTCGGTATCTTATGACACCTTTTTGTTTAATTTTATGTTCCTAAATAATTGTACTAATTCACCTATTTAAGGATTTTCCCATTAACTTCAATGTTACATCATGGTCTTTCTTTCTTCTAGGACATGGCCTTAGTGTCGATTTTCTTACAATTTAATTGCAACCCCTATTGTTCACTTGTGCAATAACAGCAGATACTTAATTCTACAAATCTTTTATATTGTCTGCAATCAGTCATGTATGGTATGCATATCTTATTTTGTTGATATTAATCCTACAATGGCGATGCATCTCATATCTGTTAAATTTCGCATATTGAATTAACTAAATATAGGGGGGGGGGGGGCGCTTCCTGGCCTAGAGGTTAGCGACTTTTCTCCGTAATCTCGTATCCTCTCGTAAGTAACGTGACGGTGGTGAGAATCAGCAGTGGTTCGAATCGCGTCGGTAACTTATGGGGTATGTGAGCCGGCCGCTCAGAAAGCAATGGCAATCTACTGAGCGTAATCTTGCCAAGAAATCAACAATCAGCTGAAAGATGCTGATGTTGACAGCGATGTCCTGTAAAGGATATGCAAACATTTTTTTTTACATATGGGGGGGGGGGGGGGATCGAGATCGGAAGATATTATACATCCCTGTCGCACACCTCTCTTGATTACGATATTATTTTTTTTTAATTGCAGCATTTTGATTCTAATATACATTATTTACAAGTCTGTCATTCCCATCAAACGTCAGGTCTTAGTCACGCATGGCAGTTGACCGTACTACCTGCTTGCTGTAAGCGCCGAACGTTGGGCAGCGCTCACCAAACCCGACACCCCACATAGTGCCAACGGCTTTGGGCGGAGGAGCGCAATTTGGAGGATACGAGCCTTACCCTAGTGCAAGGAAATGCAACCTAAAGACTTAATGTCATGGCAGGGCAGACCAGGTCCTAAGCCTTGGTGGGCAACTGGTCTTGGAAGGAAGCCCCGAGAGGCAGTTGAAATTTGCACTAAATATAAGTAGGAATGGTTGTGTTTCGGACACGTGGCTACAGTGTTGCCAGTTTTCATGTCACTTATTCAGCTGTATGTTTTAAACTAGGAAAATCAATTGGGGAACTCGTTGAGGCCACTCAGTTACATAAATAAACACATATAGTATTGTTTGGCGCTCACAGAAGGAGAAGAAGGAAGCAGACACTAGAAGACGCACTACACAACATAAAATTTGAAAACTATAATTACCGACCGGGATTCGAACGTGTCACCTCCAAATGCGACAGCGCCTCGCTGCAGGAACAAGTGTACTTCGACTATGTGTTTAATATGCCAAATTAAGTACATGCTCGCGCAGTAATCATGGGTTCCAATCCGCATCGGAGAGGATTTTTAAAGTTTCTCTGGGCTCTCATGTCAACTCAGCCTAAAACGGATACCTGGAATGGCTTGGGAAGTAAAGGCGACGGGCGTGATACTGACCACATCCGGCACCGAGTGCTCATCGGTCTAAAAAAAATAGCATGCTTCTAGCATCATATGCCAAATCGCCTTAAGTCATGTAAAAGGGTCCATCAATATAATTTTGGGTACAATTTAAGTATAGTTTGTACATAACGTGTATGTTTTAGATTAATAAAAATCGGGTTTTATGTTTCTGTGCCTTTCATTCTGTCGTGCAATTTATCTCATGCTACCCATTTTCCATATTCTTATAATTGTCTGGTTCATTCAGTTTTTGCATTACCTGTGTATTCAATTCATAATGATTTCAATGTCTAGCCTTATAAAAAGCCATGATCTTACGACGTCAACGCAAATCTCCGGAACAATTAGTCAGACGATGATAAGAATAAGGATTAGAGAAGTAACATGATCTAATGTATTCTATCCTCTATGTAGATTTGTGTGTTCTCATAATGTATTGCCCAACTTTACTGTTAGTTCTCATTACTTATTATTCTATACATGTCGTCACAATATTAAATTACTGGCAATGGTTCAGATTTTTCATTGAACAAATCCAGTGTTGTTGATATTTCTATACTTTAGTAAATAAGGTATATTATTAGACTCATGACTCAGGTTCTTAAACATTGAATTATGCTATTCAAAGCTATAATCGCATACACGTGTATAAGGATCTCAAAGCTAAAATGTAGTTGCTGGAATATTTTTAGTTAGTACGATGTCTCCCTTTCATAAAGCAGGGGGTCAGTTCCTGTCTTCACCACCCACCTTTCCCAGACAAGTATTTCAGAACATTTTGGAAACTATCCGGTCCCTATGTGATGAGCTTTTGTAGAACCCAGAGTTGTTCTTGGAAAAACCATCATGTCACTGCGTTAGGAATTAAACCCAGACCATTTTCTCTATAAGTTAATGCACTAATCACAAATACTCTTGCCACTACTTTTATGATATTACATTACCGAGTATGCAATTCATACTGATTCCAGTGTCTAGCTTTATATAAAGCCATGATCATAGGCTTCAGCCTCAATCTTTGGAGCAACTAACCAGACGATGATAAGTATGCGGACATGAAATGTATCATGATCTACTACTGTCTTCCATGTAAATACACTAAGTTAGAAGCCGCGATAATGTAGAGACAAAACGCTTGCATTGCCGGTTCGGTGGTCGCGGTTCGAATCCTCATCAGGGCAGATTTTGTAAACTGACCTGGGATTACAGGTCTCTCAGCCTAGAACAGGTACCAGGAAATGTCTTGGAAAGTTAAAGCAGCCACATCATCCGCCGAGAGCCGATTGTTTTATAAAAATATAGATCTGGCACTGTATGTCCATTGGTACTAAGACGTATACGAGATCATTTACTTTGCTTATCATTGCTGAGCTACGCTTACTTTTCGAGATCTCCTTCTTCTCACATTCTTTAGTTCCTCCCAAATGCTCTCTACAATAAAATATGCGTCTAGCATCATATGCCAAATGCGCCTTAAGTCCTGTAAAAGGGTCCATAAATATAATTTTGGGTACAATTTAAGTACAGTTTGTGTACACAGTGTATGTTTTAGAATTGTGTGTGTGGTTTAAATGGAGTTTTATGTTTCTATGCCTTTCATTCTGTCATGCAATTTATCTCATGCTACCCATTTTCCATATTCTTATAATGGTCTGGTTCATTCAGTTTTTGCAATACCTGTGTATTCAATTCATAATGATTTCAATGTCTAGCCTTATAAAAAGCCATGATCATGAAAAGCCTTGGGAAGTAAAGGCGACGGGCGTGATACTGACCACATCCGGCACCGAGTGCTCATCGGTCTAAAAAAAATAGCATGCTTCTAGCATCATATGCCAAATCGCCTTAAGTCATGTAAAAGGGTCCATCAATATAATTTTGGGTACAATTTAAGCATAGTTTGTATATAAAGTGTGTGTTTTAGATTAATAAAACTCGGGTTTTATGTTTCTGTGCCTTTCATTCTGTCGTGCAATTTATCTCATGCTACCCATTTTCCATATTCTTATAATTGTCTGGTTAATTCAGTTTTTGCATTACCTGTGTATTCAATTCATAATGATTTCAATGTCTAGCCTTATAAAAAGCCATGATCTTACGACGTCAACGTCAATCAACGGAACAATCCGTCTCCGTGGCCAAAGGCATGCGAACGCGGTTCGTGAGCCACTTACCAGGCGTTCGAAACGCAGCCGCAACCGATTTGTGCAGCAGACCGTGTCGCGTTGTGTTATAACGTGTTAGTATGGGAGCCGGTCGTTCAGAAAGCAATGGCAAACTACTGAACGTAAAAACTTGCCTAGTACATCAACAGCAGCTGGAAAATGCTGGTTTTGACTGCAACGTCCTGCAAGGGATATGCAACATTTTTTGAAAAAATGTTCTCTAGTCGATATACAATGTCTGTTTTTAAATATCAATCTTCTGTTCGGTTTACACGTCATTAACAAGTATATTTATGGACGGCTGAAATAAATAAGGTGCGAGTAATGTTCATATTTAGTCTATCAGACAAGACTGAATAAACACAATGATGTATTACTTCTGTCCCATGAGCATATTTATTAAATCCTTTTGTAGCCAGAACTTTATATTGTCCTTATCTTTCACCTATTGTTTGGTTCCTTGAATTTGACCTTACATGCTATAAATACCTGGCCATAAATGGTTCAGATTTAACCAGCACATCATATAGGTATATTTACTGCATGTTTTCTGTTAAGGGCGGCGTTATTCACAGCTGCGAGATTTAAGTGTGACTCCCATTGAAAATTTAAATCATTTATATATATTTTTTATACATTTAGTTCTGTATGCAGTTCTTAACCCTAACCTTAACCCTAACCCAAAACTTGAAAAGAACGCTCCTTTTTCTATCGCGATTTTCGAACATTTTCGACGGCAGTAAACGTTACGTGACCAGCCGTGACTGCGAATAACACAAAGCTATGGGAGGCTTTATTCGTAGCGCGCTGCGAATATAATCACTTTGTTTCGTTAACATCGCTTTCTTGTAACAGTAAAACTACCAAAACAATCATTGTACACGCCTTGGGGTGTACTGGGTATATGGTGCCAGCCCCGTATATTTATAGATGAGTTTCACTCCCAGATAAATTTTTAACACAAACAATAGATTGCACAATTTATTGCCTGGCATATTTCGCTGCATCTCGTCAGGTACATACTGCAGAAATCACACAACGTAAAGTAAATTAACTAGATAAATCCTTCAAGCTGAAATATACCTCAATGGGTCGACAAGATACGACACCGGCGATGCTAGCCTAGTGGGGCCGACACACCGGAAGCTCCCCGCGACTTCAATTGGTAGGCAGATTATCGAAAGCGGCCATGTGTTTGACAGAGACATTGCCTTTTCGCGTGTTGTTTAACACACAAAATACTCGCTTGTTAAAGTTTGCAGAAGCAATAATGATCAATCAACGCAAGCCAGATTTGTGCAAACAGAAAGACATGTTAGTCAGTTTAAAATTACCGTGGTAGACAATTGACATTACTGTGCGAACATGTGTATATTTCAGCTTGAAGGATTTATCTAGTTAATTTACTTTACGTTGTGTGATTTCTGCAGTATGTACCTGAGGAGATGCAAAGAAATACGCCAGGCAATAAATCGTGCAATCTATTGTTTGTGCCTTCGTTATTCACATTTTTAACAATCCGCTTCAATAGGATTCGAAGAAATAACCACCGGCGGACAAGGTCCTAGCTACTGCACTATAGCGGCTTCTTTGAGTAAAAAAAAAAGGCATGTGGCAGGAATAATAGTAAAAAAGGCAAAAGAACCTTTTCACATGCGTTGACATATATAACCTTACCCTCTTGTATGATTTTTATAAGAGTGTTGTGTGTGTTAACGTGGTCGAAATATTTAACTTGCCTCTTTTTTATTTATTTCATCAACGGTCTTTTCATTCGCAGTTTTTCTAGAACCTCTCTATTTGATTGTTTTTGTTTCTATGAAATACCTTGTCGTACTCCGGATCTTATGGTGAGCGTTCTCAATGTTAAACGTTAAAAAATAAAAAAAAATTCGCAAGCGGGAAATCGAACCTCGGCCGCCGTGGGGAGAGCGCGTAATCCTAGATACCAGACCACTTGGGACATACAATACAACTGTAAAGAAAATTATATAATATACACTCAGGTCTCGCTAAATGTAACATAATATGAATGGTAAAGTTGCCTTCTCTAATTGTTATATTATATACAACGATAAGAAAGAAACAAACATTTATATAAACGTCAAGCTCAGCATTTGCAGCGAAGTAGACAACAATGCGACCAGCCGGAAGTAGACACCACGTGACCATCCGAATAATCACGTGACCAGCTACACATTTTTGTGAATAGGGGCTCGTATTATTCACAAATTTATATATATATATATATATATATATATATATATATATATATATATATATATATATATATATATATATATATATATATATATATACACACGTGTGTGTGTGTGTGTGTGTGTGTGTGTGTGTGGAGAGAGAGAGACATGAGAGAGAAATAGAGGAGGACAGAAAGGATAATGAGAGGAAAACGAGAGAAACAGCGTGAGCGAGGAAAGAGAAACAGCGTGAATGAAGAGAGAGAAGAGAAACGAAGAGAGAGAAGAGAAACGGCGAGAGAGAAAGAGAGAGAGAGATGAGAGAGAGAGAGAGAGAGAGAGAGAGAGAGAGAGAGAGAGAGAGAGAGAGAGAGAGAGAGAGAGAGAGAGAGAGACTGTATACAAATCAAATATGTAGGATGAAGAATCATCTTGTAGCAGATCCTTTGAAGAACATCGCTCTGTCCTTTGTCCATCTTCGTGCTGATCGACCCCTACCTCTCCTGCAGGAACCATGCCCTGTTCTTCCCAAACCACTGTGGCGTTTATTATAGTCTAAGTATTTCAGTTCCTGGGATGTGATGATATCTATAAGCTAGTGTTCTTCAGCCGGATTCGTGGCTTAGAGGTTATGACTTTTCTCCGTAATCTCGTATACTCTCGTCGGTAACATGATGACGGTGAGAATCAGCAGTGGTTCCAATCGCATCGGTAACTTACGGGGTATGTGAGCTGGCCGCTCAGAAAGCAATGGCAAACTACTGAGCGTAATCTTGCCAAGAAATCAACATACAGCTGAAAGATGCTGGTGTTGACAGCGATGTCCTGTAAAGGATGTGCAAAAAAAAAAAAAAAGTGTTCTTCAATCTTCAGCCCTTGTTGAATGTCACAATTTTTCTTCTTCTAGGTCCATATTATTTTAAAAACATGTGTTTAATAGTTAAGAAGTAAGAATACGCCATAGTTCTTTAGTTTTCACGAACACTGATACTGAGGTATGAGCTACAACATATATTAACAACGTCATCATTGTTCTTACCGTCTCCCATAAATCACCTCAATCATAGACATGAATATTGCGTTTTGATTAAGCGTTGCTCTCTACGCAGTCATTAAAACACAGTCGGGGTCATTGTATGGCCAGCAGGGATTACATGCGAGAAGATCTTTAGGTAGTCCAGGGAGATTAGAGTGTGGAAAGACGTCTTTATGTCTGTACATTATAAAAGATATCTTTATATCCAGCTGTCTCAAATGGTGTTCTTTGTGATCTCCGGGAATCTGTTCTGTCACGCCAGGCTCTTCATGTCGTAAATCAGTTTTACTTAGAAAATAAGATGCTGTTTGTGGCCTGCAATCAGTTATCACAACCTAAGATCAAATCGCCATCGAATACAATAGCGGTGTATACGTGTACATCTCTTCCAGTCTGTGCAGTGGAAGTAGGACATAGACAGACGATGTCGATTTGTAGAAGCCTTTCAGATTGCGTTTGATATGGGATGTTGTGAGACTAGAGTTCTCAATTCTGTGATTGTTTTTAAATCTTTTTTTTTTTAAATCTGTTTTTTTTTTTAAATCTGTTCTTTAATCTGTTTTTAATCCGCCTCCCTTCCAATCCTTTTTAATCATACTTTTAAAAGAAGGTCAACGATAAGGGGTTTATATTTTGAACTGAAAGGTATTGAATATCTATCCATCTAGTCTGTCTGTCTGTCTGTCTGTCTGTCTGTCTGTCTGTCTGTCTGTCTGTCTGTCTGTCTGTCTGTCTGTCTGTCTGTCTGTCCGTCCGTCCGTCCGTCCGTCCGTCCGTCCGTCCGTCCGTCCGTCCGTCCGTCCGTCCGTCCGTCCGTCCGTCCGTCCGTCCGTCCGTCCGTCCGTCCGTCCGTCCGTTCGTCCGTCCGTCCGTCCGTCCGTCCGTCCGTCCGCCCGGGGTGTGTAGGTTGGTGGTGGAGGAAATGTGGTGAGTGAGTGTTAGTAGGTTATGGGATGGGTGGAAGATGTGTGTGTGTGTGTGTGTGTGTGTGTGTGTGTGTGGTGGGTGGGGAGATGTGTGAAGATGGGGGATGTGTGGGTGGGTGCATACATGTGTGCCTGGGTTTGTGTGTGGGTGGGTGGGGGAGGTGGGTGGGAAATGTGTGTGTATGTGGGTGAGGAGATGGTGTGTGTGTGTGTGTGGGGGGTGGGGGATGGGTGGATGGATGGATAGATGGATGGATGGATGGGGGCATGTATGTACCTGGGGATATGCGTGTGGTTGGGTGGTGGATTTGGGTGTGGGGGACGCGCGGATGGATAGGGGATGGGTGTGTGGCTAGGGCATTTGTCTCATAACATGGTAACATGCATCGTTTATGTTTACAACATTCATTTGACAATGTTTTTTATTCATATACTATGCACTGATAAACGAAAGATGAGTAGTTGAAAGGGCTGAATGTAAGATTGGCCTGCGTGCCCAATTTGTTACCCTTCGAATATGAAGTCCGTTCGTCTGTTCGTTCGTTCGTTCGTTCATTCGTTCGTTCGTTCGTTCATTCATTCATTCGTTCGTTCGTTCATTCATTCATTCGTTCGTTCGTTCGTTCGTTCTGTCTGTCTGGCTGGCTGGCTGGCAGTCAGACCCTCTGTTCGTCCGTCCTTCCGGAATGAAAGACGACGAGGATGGGAACTGGCCTTTCAATTTCACATGGCGCGGCCTAGAAAACATGAAGGCCTAACACTTCATATCCCAACGGTAGTGTCGGCTATGGGACTATCTTCACCTTACCTCAATATTACAAAAGCCTTGTCAACAACATTGATAATACCAAACCGTTTTTGTGGTATTCTAAAATACTTACATTAAACTTGTCAAATAATGTCATTTTAATCAGGCTGTTTTGATCTCTCATTCTTCATTGAGTTGTGTACATCGTGACAAGTGTGTCTAGATGAAGTCTTCTTTATCTTTAGTATATTTGTTGGTGTTGTAGTTGTTGTTGTATTCGTCAATGTTATCGTTGTTGTTGTTTTGTGTTTTGTTTTGTTTTTTTCTTGCTTTGAAATGTTTCATACTGAATCGCCCAGTTTTGAAGGAAATTATGATTTCTGGAATTATTTGGTTTCTGTAATGGTAATGATTCACCTCCTTCGATGTAATGATTCGCATCTTTCAGGGTAATGATTGATTCCTTTAAAGCACTTACACATCCTTATTTCTACAATGCGAAGCCTTGATCAGTCTTTATCTGTGAAATGTCACGCTCTGATAAATCCTTATCTCTGCAGTGTGTCGACCTGATACAGCCTTATTTCTGCAACAAAGCCCTGAAACATGCTTATATATGCAGTGCAAAGCCTTAATCAATGCTTATCTATGCAATAAAGGCTTGATAAGTCCTTATCTCTGCAATGCCAAGCCTTGATATATTCTTATCGATGCATTCCATATTTCAAATATTTTATTTTATACATCAAATGTAAGAGTGTGTAACTTGTAAGTTACATAGAGAGTATGTGTATGCCAGTTGCTTAGTTAAAAGACAAGTTTGTTTATATTGAGAATTAGGTTGATCAAGGGTTGAATTAGATAAGTAGTAATTTAAGATAAGTAAACAATATGTGCCACAAACAATCCTACTACCAGCTGCTATTGGCACATATTGCACAAATGAGTTGGCTTAGAGTTAACTTCCGGTTCGTCTAGTGATTGTGTGTCATGCAATATAAACTGAACAATTTTCAGCGCCATTAACAACTTTTTGGCGTCTGTGTCATTTACTGTTAATTATTTCAACAACAGTTGCTATTTATTTTCACAATTATCGTCTGAAGCCTTGTTTTACTGAGAGAAACCATGTTTGTTCAAAGGAAAGAGATGGTTCCGTTTAAGATTTATTACGTTCCCGTGCATAATGGCTGTGTGCTCCACAACATCAAACCTGGAGATGAAACGGACCGATTTCTCTTGAGGTCTCATCTTGTTGTTTATTAGAATCAGATGAAGACGACCGAAATTTCATGGGCTTGGAAAAAGATACGATAGCTCTGCCATTTGGGTGGTAGGCTATGAATTCCGAGTATGACAAACAGGCCTGTTGCCCGTGACACGATGGCGTCTCGCTTGTACGCCTCTCCAAATAAACTTTTCCATCTTGAAGACTTTGCCATCACATCGGGAGAAATAAACATGTGTTTATGTACGGGTGCTTCAGGGCGACCGTTGGGAAGTGTTGAGAGCAAATGAGTAGAGCGTTCTAGAAGGAACGCCTTTGGCTGCTCGCTGTTTTTTACGTTTTGTGCACTGTAGCGTGGTCAGGGTGGGGAGAATTTTAAGAATTCTGTTGATATTTCTGCGTTCATTTGATGGCGTGTTAAACCGGCAGCTACAGACGTCCTGTCATGTTTTCTACTTCACTCTAATTAAAGCAATGACGACAAGACGCCATGTTTTTCATTCTCGTCGCCATAGAAAAATAAACAATGAAATGCCCGTTGTCTGTTTCGTAGATTATTCAATTACGAGTGTGAATGTTTGTACTGTTCATTTTAACAGTTTTACATTCAAGTGCATTGTTTTTTCGTTAAGGTGTTATAAATAAATGAAAAAACACCCCCTGTGCTAAGTTTTCCAGACATTAAGTAATGCGTACGGGAAATAAAACTCTGTGCGTAGAGCCACCGTATTTCTAATTAGTCAAGGTACTGTAACGCTGAGCAGAACATTGGACTCGTCCAGAGATGGACAAACCAACGAATACGAGATACAAAAACAGAATAATTAATATAACAGAGCAAATAATAATCACTGGCGCTGTAAAAACAAATTAGTTAGCTTTGTTGGTGCTGTCTAAAATCAGGTATGGCTGCTTGCTTGGCTGTTTAATTATTAATCAAATCCGATGCATTGTCGTTCAGGCCGTCTGAGGTTTAATAAATGCTGGCATCTATTGGGTTGATGTGGGTGTGGAGACAGTCCTCCTTAGTACCAAAAGTACCATATCCGCTGGAACTGTGTCGACAACTTTCATTCCCCTCCCCAATCACAGAAACCAACGAGATGTGCAAGACTGGTAGTAAGTCAATACATGACCCTTTACACACTTTAAGGTAAACTGGGCATATGGTGCAAGACCCATATTTGTATAGATCTGAAACTTCCGGTGAGCTGATGGTGGCGTAAGGAGTTCAGCCTCTACACCGGCATTAAGTGGACTACAACGTTGACTTCTTGTTCAGAAGGCAATGGCAAGCTACTGAGCGTGTCTTTACCTAGATAATCACCTGGGGTGGATAACAACAGCCTGCAATGGACATGCAACTGCTGTTTAAACCACAACGCTAGTGCGGTGTCTACACCTGTCGGTGTTATCAGACCAGTCCTCAAACTAAGATCCAGAAAGTTCAAAATTACGGCAGAACGATGCCTTCCATTTATTTTTAATGTATTCTTCAACAGCGATTTTCCTCATTAGCAGTGTTTTTCTGCTAGCGATTAAAGAATGACACAACAAATTAATAATTAGCCTGCCAATTTCGGCTTCTGAAAAATAAAACCATGTTTTCATTGTGCGTGATTGGCCAATCGGTGAAGACAATTTTTGTTCACGGCATCAAAATTAAAAGATGTCTTCAATTTATTATATTATTATTATTATTATTATTATTATTATTATTATTATTATTATTATTATTATTATTATTATTATTATTATCAGCATCACCATCGTTGCGGCCGTCGTTGCTGGTTTTGTCAATGTCGTTGTCGTCCTCTGCTTCGGCGTCGTAGTCGATAGATACACCACTGCCGTGACTTCCGCACCTCGCCATAACGGCATGCTGTGATACATGCAAGTTTTAATAAGCTTCTATGGTATTTCACCCTAAGCTTGTTTTGAATAAGCCTAGGATAGAATTACACAAAACAAGTTTAGCGTACTCCGCAAAACAATCTTCCACAACAAATCACAGACACCACCAATCGCTATTCATACAATCGCACCCTATTTGAACACTATTGCAGTACATTCTATATGCTTCCTTAGAAACATTATTACAATTTCATGGGACAACTAGTATAACAAACATTCTCCTAACTGTGGTACTATACATCTATTTTTTTTTAAAGGCATGTTTGAGTGTCTAGTCCTTAACCTTTTGAAAATAAAGTTCGCATGTTCGTTCTTTCTCTGTGTGCATGCGCGAAAGCGCGCGCGCGTCTGTATGCGTGTGTGTGTGCGCACGCACGTGTCAATGCCCAGTGTGTTATGCGCTGAGGCTTTATTCCCATCACGCCCCATATCGGAGTAAACGCCAGTCCCATTGCAAATACCGCCGTTGAGGTGTGAAGTGTTACGCCTTCTCATATTCCAGACAAAGACATATGAGATGGGGTGACCCGTTCCCTTCCCCAACGGCTTCCCTTCCCAGACAATTCTGACAATTGCATGATACCCATTTGTATGAGTCTATACTGACCTTCTGCCTCTGCTAGTGGTTGAAACCAGACCACTGCCTCGACAGGGAAGTATTGTATCACTGCGGCTTTACAAGCCGAGCATATTTTCTTCCTCGTTCCTCTATCGAGGGAGGTGAGTCCAACCGAGTGATGCACCTCACAGGTCAGTGTGTCCAGCTTCCACATGGCATTTATGTCAGATATCCTTCCTCTAGACAGATTCCATCCAAGGCCAAGGGCTATGTCTAACCGTGGGTAGGTTCTTTTTTGTAACATGTTTGCCAGGTCTACTCTTTATTTCAAACTGCCGTGGGATTTTTAAGGTACGCAGCTTGCACATGTAACCTCCTATTTTTCGCCCTTATCCGAGAAGGCAAGTTATCCAACCTCACTAAACCTGAGATCAGGATGACGTGTAGTATCATTAGATACAGTATTTTACGATACTACACGTCCTCCTGATCTCAGCCATATTCTGAAGAATTAAACAATGTAAAATAACACCAAGTAATGCAACTTTACAGAACACAATTACGGAAAACATAGGACATTGCGGCGACAAACCTTTATCAGCAAACACATACATACACAAAACATAACAAACAAACACGAGGAAAACATAAGATGACTACATTAAGGCATAAGAAGGGGATGAGAAGAATGGAAAGATGACAAAATAGGAACAATGAAAAGAAAATGAAAAACGTGTGGTACTTATCTCAGATTCCCAGGCTGTGATACTCCACAGCTACCGCAGATCCACTAATTTTATTCATATTATGGGGAAGGAACCCTATGAGCTTGAGGCGGGAACAGTAACCTCCAAGATGCGATCGAGGGTAAACAATAACAAATGAAAATACACAAAGAGAAGAATGGACGAAACCAACAAGCTGTCTTGTTAGACACCCATGTAATGCATACCTCAATTCATTTCTAACCTACTGACTATAGATGTAAGCGACGATAGATTATCCGATATCCACAGGAAAAATAAAACTCCATTTCATGACACAAGTTAATCTTTCAGTGTGTCGCTTTACACGACAGGCTGTCCCCCTGTGAACAGAAACGTTTAGGGATCAGCATTCATCAGAGGCTGTAAAACGTTGCCAGGGAAGAGACACCTACCTAGTCCTGGGTGCGGGGTATCAAGGTGTCTCTTGACAGTTGAATCCCGTTCTAAACTGCCAAGGAAAAGAAAGATTTCAATTTCATAAGCATCTTACTTTCGCAACTTGAAAGAGCCCTCTAGCTGTTTTATTACTTTGTTGTGTTATGGCCGGTTGCTCGGGTGGTACTTAGTGGATACACTGAGGAAGACATAAAGGGAGTTTGGTTAAGTCGCTTGGCGAATTTGAGTAGGCATCTAGAATCTTCTGCACTTTTTGTTTGCGGCTATGAAACAAAATACACACGCGCACAAACACACACATACACACATTCCGATTTGACTCACATGTACCCTGCGCACCTCTAACACAAAAGGTGCCGGGTCTGAATGTAATTTTTGGTTTGATAAAATACAGAAAACAGTTATGTGTGGCCACTTACCCTTGATTCCGAGGCAGTGAACCGGTTGTCTAGACCACAAGTGACAGTGATATAACTGTCTAGTCAACATATGGCAGTGAATTAGTTGTCTATTCAACATGTGGCAGTGAATCAGCTGTCAAGTCTACATGTGACAGTGATATAACTGTCTAGTCTACACGTGGCAGTGATATAACTGTCTAGTCTACACG
Organism: Cepaea nemoralis; assembly: GCA_014155875.1. Taxonomy (NCBI): domain Eukaryota; kingdom Metazoa; phylum Mollusca; class Gastropoda; order Stylommatophora; family Helicidae; genus Cepaea; species Cepaea nemoralis. The sequence goes on along the minus strand of JACEFZ010028278.1, from coordinate 25,246 downwards.
TTGGAGTGATATAACTGTCTAGTCTACATGTGGCAGTGATATAACTGTCTAGTCTACATGCGGCAGTGATATAACTGTCTAGTCTATATGTGGCAGTGATATAACTGTCTAATCTTCATGTGGCAGTGATATAACTGTCTAGTCTACATGTGGCAGTGATATAACTGTCTAGTCTATATGTGGCAGTGATGTAACTGTCTAGTCTACATGTGGCAGTGATATAACTGTCTAGTCTATATGTGGCAGTGATATAACTGTCTAGTTTATATGTGGCAGTGATATAACTGTCTAGTCTACATGTGGCAGTGATATAACTGTCTAGTCTATATGTGGCAGTGATATATCTGGCTAGTCTATATGTGGCAGTGATATAACTGTCTAGTCTATATGTGGCAGTGATATAACTGTCTAGTCTATATGTGGCAGTGATATAACTGTCTAGTCTACATGTGGCAGTGATATAACTGTCTAGTCTATATGTGGCAGTGATATAACTGTCTACTCTACATGTGGCAGTGATATAACTGTCTAGTCTACATGTGGCAGTGATATAACTGTCTAGTCTACATGCGGCAGTGATATAACTGTCTAGTCTACATGTGGCAGTGATATAACTGTCTACTCTACATGTGGCAGTGATATAACTGTCTAGTCTATATGTGGCAGTGATGTAACTGTCTAGTCTACATGTGGCAGTGATATAACTGTCTACTATACATGTGGCAGTGATATAACTGTCTAGTCTACATGTGGCAGTGATATAACTGTCTAGTCTACATGCGGCAGTGATATAACTGTCTAGTCTACATGCGGCATTGATATAACTGTCTAGTCTACACGTGGCAGTGATATAACTGTTTAGTCTACATGTGGCAGTGATATAACTGTCTAGTCTATATGTGGCAGTGATATAACTGTCTAGTCTATATGTGGCAGTGATATAACTGTCTAGTCTACATGTGACAGTGATATAACTGTCTAGTCTACACGTGGCAGTGATATAACTGTCTACTCTACATGTGGCAGTGATATAACTGTCTACTCTACATGTGGCAGTGATATAACAGTCCAGTCTACATGTGGCAGTGATATAACTGTCTACTATACATGTGGCAGTGATATAACTGTCTAGTCTACATGTGGCAGTGATATAACTGTCTAGTCTACACGTGGCAGTGATATAACTGTCTAGTCTACATGTGGCAGTGATATAACTGTCTAGTCTATATGTGGCAGTGATATAACTGTCTAGTCTACATGTGGCAGTGATAAAACTGTCTACTCTACATGTAGCAGTGATATAACTGTCTAATCTACATGTGGCAGTGATATAACTGTCTAGTCTACACGTGGCAGTGATAAAACTGTCTACTCTACATGTGGCAGTGATATAACTGTCTAATGTGGCAGTGATATAACTGTCTAGTCTACATGTGGCAGTTATATAACTGTCTAGTCTACTTGCGGCAGTGATAAAACTGTCTACTCTACATGTAGCAGTGATATATCTGTCTAGTCTACATGTGGCAGTGATATAACTGTCTAGTCTACATGTGGCAGGGATATAACTGTCTAATCTACATGTGGCAGTGATATAACTGTCTAGTCTACACGTGGCAGTGATAAAACTGTCTACTCTACATGTGGCAGTGATATAACTGTCTAGTCTACATGTGGCAGTGATATAACTGTCTAGTCTACATGTGGCAGTGATATAACTGTCTAGTCTACTTGCGGCAGTGATAAAACTGTCTACTCTACATGTAGCAGTGATATATCTGTCTAGTCTACATGTGGCAGTGATATAACTGTCTAGTCTACATGTGGCAGGGAAATAACTGTCTAGTCTACATGTGGCAGTGATATAACTGTCTAGTCTACACGTGGCAGTGATAAAACTGTCTAGTCTATATGTCGCAGTGATGTAACTGTCTAGTCTATATGTGGCAGTGATATAACTGTCTAGTCTATATGTGGCAGTGATATAACTGTCTAGTCTATATGTGGCAGTGATATAACTGTCTAGTCTACATGTGGCAGTGATATAACAGTCCAGTCTACATGTGGCAGTGATATAACTGTCTAGTCTACATGTGGCAGTGATATAACTGTCTACTCTACATGTGGCAGTGATATAACAGTCCAGTCTACATGTGGCAGTGATATAACTGTCTACTATACATGTGGCAGTGATATAACTGTCTAGTCTACACGTGGCAGTGATATAACTGTCTAGTCTACATGTGGCAGTGATATAACTGTCTAGTCTATATGTGGCAGTGATATAACTGTCTAGTCTATATGTGGCAGTGATATAACTGTCTAGTCTACATGTGGCAGTGATATAACTGTCTAGTCTACACGTGGCAGTGATATAACTGTCTACTCTACATGTGGCAGTGATATAACTGTCTACTCTACATGTGGCAGTGATATAACAGTCCAGTCTACATGTGGCAGTGATATAACTGTCTACTATACATGTGGCAGTGATATAACTGTCTAGTCTACATGTGGCAGTGATATAACTGTCTAGTCTACACGTGGCAGTGATATAACTGTCTAGTCTACATGTGGCAGTGATATAACTGTCTAGTCTATATGTGGCAGTGATATAACTGTCTAGTCTACATGTGGCAGTGATAAAACTGTCTACTCTACATGTAGCAGTGATATAACTGTCTAATCTACATGTGGCAGTGATATAACTGTCTAGTCTACACGTGGCAGTGATAAAACTGTCTACTCTACATGTGGCAGTGATATAACTGTCTAATGTGGCAGTGATATAACTGTCTAGTCTACATGTGGCAGTTATATAACTGTTTAGTCTACTTGCGGCAGTGATAAAACTGTCTACTCTACATGTAGCAGTGATATATCTGTCTAGTCTACATGTAGCAGTGATATAACTGTCTAGTCTACATGTGGCAGGGATATAACTGTCTAATCTACATGTGGCAGTGATATAACTGTCTAGTCTACACGTGGCAGTGATAAAACTGTCTACTCTACATGTGGCAGTGATATAACTGTCTAGTCTACATGTGGCAGTGATATAACTGTCTAGTCTATATGTGGCAGTTATATAACTGTCTAGTCTACATGTGGCAGGGATATAACTGTCTAGTCTACATGTGGCAGTGATATAACTGTCTAGTCTACACGTGGCAGTGATAAAACTGTCTAGTCTATATGTCGCAGTGATGTAACTGTCTAGTCTATATGTGGCAGTGATATAACTGTCTAGTCTACTTGCGGCAGTGATATAACTGTCCATTCTACATGTGGCAATGATATAACTGTCTACTCTACATGTGGCAGTGATATAACTGTCTAGTCTACATGTGGCAGTGATATAACTGTCTAGTCTACATGCGGCAGTGATATAACTGTATAGTCTACATGTGGCAGTGATATAACTGTCTACTCTACATGTGGCAGTGATATAACAGTCTAGTCTATATGTGGCAGTGATGTAACTGTCTAGTCTACATGTGGCAGTGATATAACTGTCTACTATACATGTGGCAGTGATATAACTGTCTATTCTACATGTGGCAGTGATATAACTGTCTAGTCTACATGCGGCAGTGATATAACTGTCTAGTCTACATGCGGCAGTGATATAACTGTCTAATATACATGTGGCAGTGATATAACTGTCTAATATACATGTGGCAGTGATATAACTGTCCAGTCTACATGAGGAAGTGATATTAATGTCCAGTCTACATGTGGCAGTGATATAACTGTCTAGTCTACATGCGGCAGTGATATAACTGTCTAGTCTACATGCGGCAGTGATATAACTTTCTACGCTACATGTGGCAGTGATATAACTGTCTAGTCTACATGTGGCAGTGATATAACTGTCTAGTCTACATGTGGCAGGGATATAACTGTCTAATATACATGTGGCAGTGATATAACTGTCCAGTCTACATGAGGAAGTGATATTAATGTCCAGTCTACATGTGGCAGTGATATAACTGTCTAGTCTACATGTGGCAGTGATATAACTGTCTAGTCTACATGTGGCAGTGATATAACTGTCTAGTCTACATGCGGCAGTGATATAACTGTCTAGTCTACATGTGGCAGTGATATAACTGTCTAATCTTCATGTGGCAGTGATATAACTGTCTAGTCTACATGTGGCAGTGATATAACTGTCTAGTCTACATGTGGCAGTGAGTCAGCAGTCCGATTTACATGGATACTGGCGAATTCCTACACCGGACCATAAGCATTCCACGCACATTAATGACCTTTCTACCGAGTAGGCTAGCTACTGTCTGTCTCTCTATCTGCCCCTCTGTCTGCTTGTCTCTGTCGTAAATATGTTTACGTGTTTGCCTACCTCTGTTTGTCAGCCCATCTACCTATTTTTCCCTTTAAGTTTAAATTTTATTCATATTATGGGGAAGGAACCCTATGAGCTTGAGGCGGGAACAGTAACCTCTAAGATGCGAACGAGGGTAAACAATAACAAATGACAATACGCAGAGAAGAATGGACGAAACCAACAAGCTGTCTTGTTAGACACCCATGTAATGCATACCTCAATTCATTTCTAACCTACTGACTATAGATGTATGCGACGGTAGATTATCCGATATCCACAGGAAAAATAAAACTCCATTTCATGACACAAGTTAATCTTTCAATGTGTCGCTTTACACGACAGGCTGGCTCCCTGTGAACAGAAACGTTTATGGATCAGCATTCATCAGAGGCTGTAAAACGTTGCCAGGGAAGAGACACCTACCTAGTCCTGGGTGCGGGGTATCAAGGTGTCTCTTGACAGTTGAATCCCGTTCTAAACTGCCAAGGAAAAGAAAGATTTCAATTTCATAAGCATCTTACTTTCGCAACTTGAAAGAGCCCTCTAGCTGTTTTATTACTTTGTTGTGTTATGGCCGGTTGCTCGGGTGGTACTTAGTGGATACACTGAGGAAGACATAAAGGGAGTTTGGTTAAGTCGCTTGGCGAATTTGAGTAGGCATCTAGAATCTTCTGCACTTTTTGTTTGCGGCTATGAAACAAAATACACACGCGCACAAACACACACATACACACATTCCGATTTGACTCACATGTACCCTGCACACCTCTAACACAAAAGGTGCCGGGTCTGAATGTAATTTTTGGTTTGATAAAATACAGAAAACAGTTATGTGTGGCCACTTACCCTTGATTCCGAGGCAGTGAACCGGTTGTCTAGACCACAAGTGACAGTGATATAACTGTCTAGTCAACATATGGCAGTGAATTAGTTGTCTATTCAACATGTGGCAGTGAATCAGCTGTCAAGTCTACATGTGACAGTGATATAACTGTCTAGTCTACACGTGGCAGTGATATAACTGTCTAGTCTACACGTTGGAGTGATATAACTGTCTAGTCTACATGTGGCAGTGATATAACTGTCTAGTCTACATGTGGCAGTGATATAACTGTCTAGTCTACATGTGGCAGGGATATAACTGTCTAATATACATGTGGCAGTGATATAACTGTCCAGTCTACATGAGGAAGTGATATTAATGTCCAGTCTACATGTGGCAGTGATATAACTGTCTAGTCTACATGTGGCAGTGATATAACTGTCTAGTCTACATGTGGCAATGATATAACTGTCTAGTCTACATGCGGCAGTGATATAACTGTCTAGTCTACATGTGGCAGTGATATAACTGTCTAATCTTCATGTGGCAGTGATATAACTGTGTAGTCTACATGTGGCAGTGATATAACTGTCTAGTCTACATGTGGCAGTGATATAACTGTCTAATATACATGTGGCAGTGATATAACTGTCCAGTCTACATGAGGAAGTGATATTAATGTCCAGTCTACATGTGGCATTGATATAACTGTCTAGTCTACATGTGGCAGTGATATAACTGTCTAGTCTACATGCGGCAGTGATATAACTGTCTAGTCTACATGCGGCAGTGATATAACTTTCTACGCTACATGTGGCAGTGATATAACTGTCTAGTCTACATGTGGCAGTGATATAACTGTCTAGTCTACATGTGGCAGGGATATAACTGTATAATATACATGTGGCAGTGATATAACTGTCCAGTCTACATGAGGAAGTGATATTAATGTCCAGTCTACATGTGGCAGTGATATAACTGTCTAGTCTACATGTGGCAGTGATATAACTGTCTAGTCTACATGTGGCAGTGATATAACTGTCTAGTCTACATGCGGCAGTGATATAACTGTCTAGTCTACATGTGGCAGTGATATAACTGTCTAATCTTCATGTGGCAGTGATATAACTGTCTAGTCTACATGTGGCAGTGATATAACTGTCTAGTCTACATGTGGCAGTGATATAACTGTCTAATATACACGTGGCAGTGATATAACTGTCCAGTCTACATGAGGAAGTGATATTAATGTCCAGTCTACATGTGGCAGTGATATAACTGTCTAGTCTACATGTGGCAGTGATATAACTGTCTAGTCTACATGCGGCAGTGATATAACTGTCTAGTCTACATGCGGCAGTGATATAACTTTCTACGCTACATGTGGCAGTGATATAACTGTCTAGTCTACATGTGGCAGTGATATAACTGTCTAGTCTACATGTGGCAGGGATATAACTGTCTAATATACATGTGGCAGTGATATAACTGTCCAGTCTACATGAGGAAGTGATATTAATGTCCAGTCTACATGTGGCAGTGATATAACTGTCTAGTCTACATGTGGCAGTGATATAACTGTCTAGTCTACATGTGGCAGTGATATAACTGTCTAGTCTACATGCGGCAGTGATATAACTGTCTAGTCTACATGTGGCAGTGATATAACTGTCTAGTCTACATGTGGCAGTGATATAACTGTCTAGTCTACATGTGGCAGTGATATAACTGTCTAGTCTACATGTGGCAGTGAGTCAGCAGTCCGATTTACATGGATACTGGCGAATTCCTACACCGGACCAGTAAGCATTCCACGCACATTAATGACCTTTCTACCGAGTAGGCTAGCTACTGTCTGTCTCTCTATCTGCCTCTCTGTCTGCTTGTCTCTGTCGTAAATATGTCTACGTGTTTGCCTACCTCTGTTTGTCAGCCCATCTACCTATTTTTCCCTTTAAGTTCCGTCTCTCTGCCTACTTTGTGTCTGTATGTTACTCCGCACGTCGATTCGTCTGCCCCTACCCCTCCCCCACCCATTCAGCTCTCTTCCTCTGTCTCTCTCTCTCTCTCTCTCTCTCTCTCTCTCTCTCTCTCTCTCTCTCTCTCTCTCTCTCTCTCTCTCTCTCTCTCTCTCTCTCTCTCTCTGTGTTGTAAGAGCACCACTCCAGTTCTTGTAAATATACGAGGGTAAGTTAATAAGTGAGTCACAAATGGCTGTAGAAAAATATCTTAATATGATAACAACTTGAAACCAGTTTATTTTTATACATACATTGTTCCTTTATTTCTCAACGTAATTTCCACTAACATTGATGCACTTATCCCATCGTTTTTTGGTGTGTTTTTTTCAGTCCTCCCAAACCGGCTGCTCTGTTTTCTAAACCACGTTTTCACTTCTCATTCAACTTTGGCGTCATTCGTCATTTGGCGAAATGTCTCCCGCCAAGGTGGTGGGGGGGGGGGGGGATATCAGTGGACTTAGCGCCTAGCGATTTCCCGTAAAGCGGTGCATAGTTGGGTAGAAAAAGTTACGCGGGCGAGTCAATAAGTAAGTTAGCAGTTCTTTGGGATGGTAGGTAAATGAAAACAAGGCACGCAATTTTATGCAGACGGTTTGGGAGGACTGATTGATAAAACGACAGGATAAGTGCATCAATGTTGGTGGAAATTATGTTGAGAAATAAAGGGACAATGTATGTATAAACATAAACTAGTTTCAAGTTGTTATCATAATTAGTTATTTTTCTACAGCCATGTGTGACTTACTTATTAACTTACCCTCGTAGTCCCACACTGTCCACGAATTTCTTGATGTTCTCTTTATGTGGACTCGTTCTTTGAATATGTTCAGCATATTTATTCGCTTTCTATACCTAGATCTAATTTATCTTTTTTTTTTTTTAAAATAAAGGTCCCTTCAGCATATGGTGCTTACACATATTTTCGTAGACCAATCGGCAATCGGTGCGTGATATGGTCGGTACTAATCCAAACGCCTTTGCTTTCAAAGACATTTCCGAGAACTCAGTTTAGATTGGGTCCGCCCCAGTGAGACCGAACCCATGGCCTCCGGGCCGACATGAGAGCGTCTAGCCACTACGCTGTGTCGGCTCCCATCCATTCGTTAGGTGAGTTGAATCCCAATGCAGAAATAAAAAAGTAAAAAATTTGTCAGAAGAAGGGATAAAACGTTAAGCAGATACAAAAGCAAAAACAACAGATCACAATCAAAATAACTGGAAATTAGCACCAGGGAGAAGGTGGCTGCCACGTGTATTTTCGTTAGATCAGACGAGCATATTCAAAGTATGCCGCGGAATTGCGCATGCCGGAAAAAAGAATCGCTGGAAAAAAACACAAGAGATTTTTACGGAGGACTGTAGAATAGATGACAAGAGAAACTGAAATGGCATGGGAGCTAAAATAAAGATAACCCAAGACACATTTATGGACAACTGCTTTAAAAACACCGTTTCATGAAGAGACTGCACGTTTAATAGAGATTCTCATATAGTCCATGCTGTGGGGAGCTGGTGATCATGTCTGTCCACATCCCTGTCTCGTGTACTGCTCTTAATTTCTGATACTGATGTTCCTCCATGCCAAGATATCAAATTGTTCAGAATCTTCTCTTGTGGTCTCTCTCTGCCTCTCTTCCCCTCCAATTTTCCCGTTTGGATGACAAAATCCAACTTTCCCCATCCCATGTAGTTCTCTTTGTTAGGTAACTCTTTCAAGATATCTTCATTGCTCTTTCAATCCACCCCCAGTATTCTAATAATTTTTTTAACGAAAACCACATCTCCGCAGCCTCCATGTTATTCCTCGCTTGTCTGCTGATTGTCCATGATTGGCATTGTGCATCAGGATTGGCTCAATATAGCTCCTATGAACGCTTTTCCACATCCCTGAGTAATAAAAATAAATTGCATCTTGTGAGATGTCTTTGTTTGGGCTATTCTACACTTAACCTCCGTAATACATGGTGTATTTTTAATGACTGTGCAGTGTTTGAAAATATTGCAGGTCCAAGTTTTGTATTCATCCTCTGTAAAGTTCATGTATCATAATAGGTAAATACAAAACTTGGACCGGAATTATTTTCAAACACTGCACTGTCATTAAAAATACACCCTGTATATCTTCCATCTGCTGTAATTAAATTACCCGAATAATTATACTCGTACATTGACTAGTTTCAGACTGATACCTTGCATGTTCATGTTTTACCTGGGTATACAATTTTTCTTTGCAATAATCATTGCTTCTGTTTGTCTTTTATTCAGATTAGGTTCTTTGTTTTGGCTTTCGGTTGCAATTATATGTATAATTTCTTGTAACTGCGTTTCATTTTCAGCTATCTAAACCATGTCATCAGCACAATGCAGGTTTTTTACATGATGTCCATCAAATGACATTGCTGTCGTGTCTTGTATGGATCTCACTGTTATTTATCAGTACAAATTGAACAGATCGGTTGATGGTACACAACCCTGACTAACAGCTTGTGTAATGTGTTGATTAGTTCCCAATTAGTTGTCATTTATTATGGATGCATTTTTTGGCCAATGCATGTTCTTTATTCTCTCATATCTTTATCGTTAATGTTTTAAATCTGGAACAACCTTCTCTTTCCTTCATGTTTAACTTATCAAATGCCTTCGTGTAGTCAATATAGCACAACTATAGATCTCTGTTCATTTCAAGAGATTTCAAAACCAGCGCAAATGTTGAAATTAAGTTGATGATGTTGATTATAATGATGATGATGATGATGATGATGATGATGATGATGATGATGATGATGATGGTGGTGGTGGTGGTGGTGGTGGTGGTGGTGGTGGTGATGGTAATGATGAAGATGGTGATAGTGACGATGATGATCATATTATGATGATGATTATGTTGATGGTGATAATTATGTTAATGATAATGATGATTATGGTGATGATGACGATGATGATTATGAAGATGATGATAATGATGACATTTATAATGTTGTTGTTGATGATGATGATTATGATGATGATGATGATGATGATGATGATGATGATGATGATGACGTTAATGTTGATTATGATGATGATGGTGCTAATGATGTTTACAATGGTGTTGATGTTATTGGTAATGGTGTTGATGCTTGATGCTGATGCTGATGATGATGATGATGATGATGATGATGATGATGATGATGCATGATGATGATGATGATGATGATGGTGGTGGTTGGTGGTGGTGGTGGTGGTGGTGATGAGAAAAGGGGCGGGGGGGGGGGGTTATACCATGCTTTTCTAATATTGTAAATGTTCAGTGAACTTAACTAATTCAGCGCTAGCGGAGACAGACCTGGTGAATCTAGGCCACTCCGTCCTCTATTAGTCATCAATAATTTAGTTTCTGTAGAATTTCATAGCTAACATTTATTATTTATAATTAATTATATTTGTTCCAGTTGTAGTAGTAGTAACAGCAGTAGTAGCAACAGCAGCAGCAGCAGCAGCAGTAGCAGCAGTAGGCGCTGTGGTAATAGTAGCAGCGGCAGCAGCGGTAGTAGTAGTAGTAGTAGTAGTAGTAGTAGTAGTAGTAGTAGTAGTAGTAGTAGTAGTAGTAGTAGTAGTAGTAGTAGTAGTAGTACTGGCGGCGGACAGCAGCAGCAGTAGCAGTAAATACATTTTTTTAACAAGAAAGCCCGCCATTATATTTCTATTGACGATAACCATTGGTGAAAGGTCTCTTCCCGCCTCCCCAACCACTGTCTGGAGACACGCAAGTCAGCCGCCATACCGTGTGCTAGCTACACCAGTAACGCAAACCACTACACCGACATTCCCCATACGTGTGTCCCATTGAGAACTGGAATAGTTCCACGTGGGCTGTTCCTTTGGGGTGCCCCAGGAATTGGGCTGAGTTGATTACCTGGTCGGAAATTTCATTGAAGATGAATCATTGTTCTATGTATGCTCCCGGCACATAGTCACCGACATTTGCAAACAGCCTTGTTGCATTGCACGGTAAACATACCAGTAATAACAGACATGCTTGACACAATCCTGCAGATCAATGTTGAATTTGATGCGAATGTTTTTGTTTTTTTTACACACTTAACACAATGATTCATTGCTATCAGAATTATACTTCTTCTTCTTCTCTTCTCTTCTTCATTCTTCTTATCTTCTTCTTCTTCTTCGTCTTCTTCTTCTTCTTCTTCTTCTCTCTTCTTCTCTCCGCTTTTCCTTCTTCTTCTCTCTTCTTCTTCTGCTTCTCTTCTTCTCTTCTTCTTCTTCCCTTCTTCTTCTTCTTCTGGTCTTCTCAACTTTTGCTCACTTCTCCCTTCCTCTGCTTTGCTTCTGCTTCTTCCTTCTTCTTCTATTTCTTTCCGTGCGTTCTGCTGCTTCGTTCTTCTTCTTCTTCTTCTTCTTCTTCTCTTCTTCTTCGTTACTGTCTTCTTCTTCTCTTCTTCTTCATTTGCTGCTGCTTGTTCTTATTCTTGACATGAACTAAAATTTTAAATTATTATTAGTTATTATTATATTATTACGCTTCTTCTTCTTCTTCTCTTCTTCTTCTTCTTCTTCTCCTCTCTTCTTCTTTTCTTCTTCTTCTTCCTTCTTCTTCATTTGCTGCTGCTTGTTCTTATTCTTGTGCTCATTATTATTATTATTATTATTATATATTATTATATTATTATTACGCCTCTCTTCTCTCTTCTTCTCTTCTCTCTCTCTTCTCTTCTTCTTCTTCTCTCTTCTTCTCTCTTCTTCTCTCTCTCTCTTCTTCTCTCTCTCTCTCTCTCTTCTTCTCTCTTCTTACTCTCTACTATTCCTCCTCCTTCATCTCTCCCCCACACCCCTGCATTAGGCACCTTCGTCATCACAGCAGCCATTACCCGTCCTACTAATGCAGAACTCCGTGGGGGTCTCCGTGACAAAGCGGTTTAGCAACTAACCCTAGCACACCGAAGATGGTGGGTTCGTTTCCATCCTCAAGTCATTCTGTTCACGAGTGCAGAGTTTTGGTTGGAGCTACGGATTTCGTGTTCTGTGCGATGCTTACGGCAGACTGCTCTACGAAAGGAACGAATAAAATCTACTGTACTTCACTTACTTCTCTTCGATACATGCAAACTACTACTAAATACTAGACTTAATTTGGGGTTGTGCTAGCTGCGCCGACTGCGTGCTGCTGTTTATTTTAATCTACTGCTACTACTCGCTGCTGTTACTACTACTACTATTAAAATATACTACTACTGCTACTTACTTTCAACTACTATTACTACGCTGCTTCATCATACTAGGTTACTGCTACATCAAATACTACTACTACTACTACTACTACTACTACTACTACTACTACTACTACTACTACTACTACTACTACTACTACTACTACTACTACTACTACAACTACCATTACTACTACTACTATGACTACTACTACTACTGCTGCTGCTGCTGCCAGTGCTGTTGCTACTGCCAGTGCTGTTGCTACTGTTGCTACTGCTGCTGCTACTACTGCTGCTGCTGCTGCTGCTACTGATGCTGCCGATGCTGATTACATTGTCGTCACTGCCCATTTCATCCTTCAAGTATGCCTCGACATCCCAACCTACAAACGACACCTAATGCATCCCAAATGCTCCGGCCAGTACTTCACACACTCAACACCAACGGGATCTGATCCTCCCACTTTCATCACTCTGGTGATCGCCAATCCCGCATGGACTGGTAAAATTTCAAGTCGCTCCTGAATTTGATTTCCTTCTGAGGCGAATACTTTATACATCCCAGGTCGCACTTACTCGCATTGTTCCGGAGACGAAGGGCCTCTAGAACACTTGCTGTCTTCAGGGTTGAAGTAAATCTTACTTCTCTCTTTCTCCTTGCAGACATGGTGGCGCGGGGATCAGTCTCGTGTGGGGATTCCTTAAATGCTTGAGACTTTGTATTATAAACCGAGTGAGGAGGGGGAAGACGACGTGAAAGCAGAAGGTGTGAAAGACGTTTACGTCTGTACTCGTTTGAACTTGGCGTTACCTGCTGTCTATTCTGGAGGAATCTCAAGGAAAGCAATGCTATAGATCTTTTTCTTGGCGTACTCAATGAGCCGTAGGCAAGTGCTAAATTAATGAAATATGTACTGCCTATATGTGAGTTAGGTCATATGGCTTGCGATTTGTGTACTAATGACTTTGTAAAGCTTATGAATGTATGTTTGTGTGGTTATGTGCATGAGTGTATATGTATGCATTATGTGTAGTTGTGAAAGTGTTTATATGTATGTCAAATCAAAAGATGCAATCATCAAATCAAAAAATGCAATCCCCGGGAAGGTTAACCCGGTCAACAAATGCCCGCAGAAGAGTGATGTGTCGGCCTAACGGCGCAAGAACGCAGCTCTGCTGTAAACAGGCACAACGCAATCACGTCCGAAAAAAAACTCCGGATGAACGCAGAAGAAGAAGAAAAGATGCAATGAATGAATGGTCCTCATCATTCGTGATGGACGAACATCCAAATATATATGTCTGTCTGTCTACCTGCCTGTCTTGTCTGCACTGTCTGTCTGCCCGACTGTGTGTGTGTGTGTGTGTGTGTGTATGTATATAATATTTATATATATATATTATATATATATATATATATATATATATATATATATATATATATATATATATATATATATATATATATATAGAGAGAGAGAGAGAGAGAGAGAGAGAGAGAGAGAGACGACATTACACCAGAATTAAGAGTTAAAACTGCCCAGAGTGTTCACAACCAACCAACGAACTAACCATCAACCAACCAATCAACTAATGCCTATAAGTATCACTCGCTAGCTTCCCTTCACTTCTCCTGAAATGTACAACCATCAACACACGAACCGACAAACCAATAAACGAACCAACCGATCAACTAACCAATGCCTATAAGTATCACACCCTAATTGCCCTTCTCGTCTCGTCGATAATTCAACCATCAACACACCAACTAACCATTCAACCAACCAGCTATCAACTAACCATTCAACCAACCAGCTATCAACTAACCATCAACCCAAACTATCCTATAAGCATCGCACAACAGCTATCTTCTCGCTCCAATTCAACCAGCTTACTAACCACAAAAGAAACCCCCAACCAACATATCAATTAAATAACCCGATCTACTCCCTCCGAGAAAGCTATATTCTCATCCAACCAACCGCTATAAACTACTTGTCCAAAACCGCTATCACAACATCCAACCACCACGGTATTTAATAACCCCCAACCCCATTCAACTGATCCATTTCCCCAAACACGCTTCCCAAATGGCCCATTCAACCCACCAGCTATCAACACACCAACAACCCGCAACTAACCCCAACCACACTATCAATAACCCTCCCAACCAACCAGATCAACTTCCAGGCAACAACCCGCTATCCCCCTTCCCCACCAGTGTCAACAAATCCAAACAAAATCAACTTAACCAGGCCACTGAACAGCTTTTCAATAAATAACCACCCCTATATCTACCTCCAACAAAGCTATCAAGAAGGAAGTAAGAGACTTAAATATCACACACTAGCACCTTCTGCCACCATTAAATTTGGGTAAAAAGCCCCAAATACTTTAGTAGTTCGATTTTTAAATTGAATTTCTTGAGTGGGAACATCCCAGCTCTTCTATCTATTGTTTTAAATATCCTTTCAGAACGGCGACCATTTACGGTCTAGCAAAGTTTGATTCATTAAAACCCTTTGGCCCATTTTTTACCCTCAGAATCGACCACCTTGCAAAGAACTACCCACCCAAAAAATAATCCACAAAACAATTTTAGGCCACACTTTTAAAAAATAGGCCACAAAACAATTGGACCCCTTTAAGGCACTGACACAGTTAAATAAATAGACCACATATTACTATTGGCCACACAAACAAATAGGAAATTTAAACTAGAACACACTTTTAAAAACGCTGGGCCCCCATTTAAACAATAATTTGGTCACAAATTTTTAAACCATGACCACGCCTTTCTCCATGCAGTAGACCCACACTGGGCGACTTTCATTAGCGCACACTTTAAAATAAGCCCAATTTAAACAAAGACCCGGCCTTTCAAATAATCTACCCACCAAACAATTTAATCCATCATTAAACAACCTAGGCCACACTTTAAACAACATAGGCCACACTTTAAACAATATAGACCACACTTTAAACAACATAGACCACACTTTCAACAACCCAGCCCCACTGTTTAAAATACAAGACCACCTTTATATAATAGGGCACAATTTTAAACAACATAGACCACACTTTAAACAACATAGGCCACACTTTAAACAATATAGGTCACAATTTAAACAACATAGACCACACTTTAAACAACATAGACCACACTGTAAACTACATAGCGCACACTTTAAACAATATAGACCCAATTTTAAACAGCAAGCCCCGCCCTTTCACAAAATCTGCCCACCTAACAATGTAATCCACCTTTAAACAACTTATCCCACACTTTACACAATATAGGCCACCTTTTTAAACATCCCAGGACACGTTATAAACAACATAGGCTAACCTTTTCAACAACCCAGCACACTTTAAACAACAAAGGCCACCTTTTTATATAACGTAGCCCATATTTTAAACAACATAGGCCGCCTTTTTAAACAATCTAGCACACTTTAAACAATCTAGCCCGTCTTTTAAACAACAAACGCACCTTTCAGACAACAAACAAATCCCACCTTTTAACGCTTTCAGTTTCAGCACGGTGTGATGTGCGACATTCCCATGTATCCCAATTATTACGTAAAGTGTTCTTGTACATTTTGCATTTGGTAAACAGCATACAATGGAAGCCTGGCTTCTCCCAAATGACCACACCCAATGTGTATTTAGCCCTTTCGAAAATAATGCACTCGTGATCTCTCAAGCCACATTGTAAACAACCTGACCACCTTTTGAATAACCCAGTCCACTTTCTGAACAATCTAGCCACCCTTTAAACAACACAGCCATCTGTTAAACAACCTATCACCTTTAAAACAGCTTATCTAGGGATGCCAGATACATGGGCACCAAAAGGAGGACATAATAAGATACCCCCACCCCCACCCCATCTCCCAACCCCCCCCCCCCCAAAAAAAAAAGAGGACAAAGGAGGACATATTGAATGCTTCATTTGAATCGTTCCAGATTAATCCCACAATCGGTACAATTTTATTACAATAGTTACCAATAAGTGTATCTTACTCTTAGTGAATCGACCAAGAAACAATCTTGTTAAAAAAATAAATATAAATTCAATGGAGACCTTTTTCAAAATGCTGGAAAAAAACACAAACATTATTTAAACAGCCAATTGTACAAAATTATTACCTTATAATGTTTATTAATTACTCATAAAATATTTTTTTAAACATAAAATATAAGAAAAGCCCAACATTTAAAAGGTGTTTAGCTTTGCCTGCCGGACGGAGAATATTATTAGACTAAAAAGGACATGCCCTCTTTTTGCCGTACGTCTGGCAACGCTAAGCTTATCCCCTTTTAACCACGTAGCCTACTCTTTAAACAAAATTGCCCGGCCCTTGCGCATCTTTCCTAATTAGCCCACAACATAGTATTATTATTATTATTATTATTATTATTATTATTATTATTATTATTATTATTATTATTATTATTATTATAGGTTATCTACTTCGGCACTCTTCCGACAGACGGGTCTAAATAGTTCTGCAGTGAATAAGTGATTAGGGTTAGGGTTAGTGTTAGTTATATAAAATCATTCACTGCAGAACTATTTAGACCCGTCTGTCGGAAGAGTGCCTCTACTTCTGTATATACGATAAAGAGTTCTGAGTGTATTGAATATTCGCAGTCAATGCACATGGTATTGGTAGCATGTCAGAGCATGACAGGGATGAGAAACAGTGCACTTTAAACATCTGGCAGAGCATGATACCTGGTAGTAGCGAGGCAGAGATTTAGGGGGCGGAGTGAGTTAGAGGTACTCGTGCTCGCCTCGGGCGAGAATCTTGCCGCTGAACACAAACACAAAAATAACAAACCGTGGGGGGAAATCTCCATCCGGTGACTACAGTTTGCAGATCCGTCGCTTTAACTTGTGGGACAAGAACGAGATGGTGGGAGGAAGAAGACTAATTACTTTAACTTGCCGGCCCGGTGGCCTTGGGTTCGAATTCGCATCGATTTGGGGGGGGGGGGGGGGGGGGTTCAAACTGACCTGGGATCCCAAGTCGACGCAGTCTAAAACTGACATCAAGAAACGCAGTCTTTGCTTGACCTGTTCTGCTCTTAATCTCTGCTGCTCATCTTCCAGCTGATGTTATAATTGCCACTGGGTTTATCAATTTATCAACACGTTTAAACGTTGTCTTTTCTATAGATATCTCACATGTTGGTGTCATTTTTTCTTTGATATAACCATTGTTATTGTATTCTTTTATATTCAAGGAGAGTCTTGCAGAGACTGGTCGACCAGCTTCCTCGACAAATGAAGTGTGTTCTTGTAACCAACCTTAGCCACTGTTTAAATAATATGCCCCGACCCTTTAAACAACAAGCCCTTCTAACAATTTATTTTTATAAAAGATAGTTGCACTTGTAATTGGAGGACGAAACATCAATAACTTTAGATATGCAGATGATACAGTATTAATTGCAGACAATGCGCAGGACCTGCAACAATTAGTAGATGCGGTTGTTGTACACAATGAGCAGCTGGGGTTAGAATTAAATTGTAAAAAGACATCAGGTTATGGTCGTCACTAGGAAGGAAGAAGTGCCACAATGTAATATACAAGTAAATGGAAATATTCTTCAACAAGTGAATCGGTACAATTATCTTGGAACAGTCATAACATCTGATGGGAGATGCCTTGAAGAGATTAGAACAAGAATCGCCATGGCGAAAGTAGCCTTTAGCAAGATGAAAAACATTCTGACCAATAAAAAGATGTCAATTGAAACGAGAAAAAGAGTGTTTAGGGGATACATAGAGCCTGTTCTTTTGTATGGATGTGAAACTTGGACAATGGGCAGTCAAGCTGAAAAACAAATGATGGCTGCAGAAATGTGGTTTCTGAGGAGAATGCAAAGAATACCATGGACAGACAGAAAAACCAATGACCAAGTACTACAGGAGACAAATGAACATCGTAAACTGATTAGAGAAATTAGACGTAGACAGTCAAAATTTTTGGACATGTTATGAGAAGAAATGGATTGGAGAACTTGGTGACAACTGGCAAGATCGAAGGAAACAGACCAAGAGGCAGACCGAGAGGAAAATACCTGGATGGCTTGGCCACATGGCAGGGACGAGACAGGAACACTGAGCTAATCCACGACACTGGTGATCGAGTGAAATGGCGAGTCATGACCGCCCACGCTTTCCGGCATGGCACATGATTGATTGAGTTGCACTTCCTGTACAGGACATCGCAGTCAACCCCAGTATTTTTGACTGTTTGTGATTTACTAGGCAAGTTTACACTCAGTTTGCAATTTGATACTGACACACGTGCCACTTTATGAACATCAACAGACAGATGTCTGCTTTCAACTAGCCTGCTGATGTGTTTCGAAATTCGGGATTGTGAATCGCGTTATTAATATTTAGCCCACACTTGAAACAACCCAGCCCACCTTGAAACAACCCAGCCCACGCTTGAAACAACCTAGATCATACTTTAAACAACCCAGCCCACCTTGAAACAACCTAGCATACTTTAAACAACCCAGCCCACACTTTAAACAACCCAGCCGACCTTGAAACAACCTAGAACATACTTTAAACAACCTAGTCCACCTTGAAACAACATAGACACACTTTAAACAACATTGACCACAATTTAAACAACATAGGTCACACGTTAAACATTATAGGCCACTCTTAAACAATATAGGCCACACTCTAAGCAACATAAACCACAATTTAAACAACCTAGGCCACATTTTAAACTAAATAGACCACACTTTAAACAATATAGACCACACATTAAACAACACATCCCACACCTTAAACAACACAGCCCACACCTTAAACAACACAACCCACACCTTAAACAACACAGCCCACATATTAAACAACACAGCCCACACTTTAAACAACAAGTCCACACATTAAACAACATAGCCCACATTTTAAACAACACAGTCCACACATTAACCAACACAGCCCACACTTTATACTACCTAGTCCATACATTAAACAACACATCCCACACTTTGAACAACATAGCCCACACTTTAAACAACCTAGCCCACACTTTAAACAACCTACTCTACACATTAAACAACACAGCCCACACTTTAAACAACATAGGCCACACTTTAAAACAACCTAGTCTACACATTAAACAACACATCCCACACTTTAAACAACATAGGCCACACTTTAAACAACCTAGTCTACACATTAAACAACACAGCCCACACATTAAACAACACAGCCCACACTTTAAACAACACAGTCCACACATTAAACAACATATCCCACACTTTAAACAACACAGTCCACATATTGAACAACACAGTCCACACTTTAAACAACACAGCCCACACTTTAAACAACAAGTCCACACATTAAACAACACAGCCCACACTTTAAACAACACAGCCCACACATTAAACAACACAGCCCACACTTTAAACAACTTAGCCAACACATTATACACTATAGTCCACACTTTAAACAAAATAGCCCACACTTTAAACAACCCTGCCCACACTTTAAACAACATGTTGCATGTCCTTCGCGGTCAACCCCCCGCAATTGTTGGCTGTTTGTGATTTATTAATCAACGTTTAATGCAGTAGTTTGCCATTGATTTCTGGACGACCGACACCTCATACCATCAATCTGTTTCCAAATCTCCCGCAGCTGATGTCCAACCCTAGGCTTGGTGTGACGGTAAATTGTGAAACCGTTCACTGCCATAAGCCACAGCATCGACAGCCTCTGAAAACAGAAAAGAATGAACCGTGGGGTATAACATTGTCCGTGTTACTTTAAACAACATAACCCACGTTTTAAGCATCCTGGATTGGACTTGACGTGGTCAAAAACGTGGGGTGTAACATTGTTCGTGTTACTTTAAACAACACAAACCACGTTTTAAGCATCCTGGCTAGACTTTACGTGGTCGAAAACGTGGGGTGTAACATTGTCCGTGTTACTTTAAACAACGCAAACGTTTTAAGCATCCTGGCTAGACTCGACGTGGTCGAAAACATGAGGTGTAACATTGTCCGTGTTACTTTAAACAACACAAACCACGGTTTAAGCATCCTGGCTAGACTCGACGTCGTCGACAACGTGAGGTGTAACATTGTCCGTGTTACTTTAAACAACACAAACCACGGTTTAAGCATCCTGGGTTAGGCTTGACTTGGTCCAAAAGAGAGATTGCTCGCTCTTAAACTTCCGTTGCGCTGATTGAGAGGTAGGCGGTTCAACCCCTACGCCGGTATTAAGTTGAATTTTAACATTGCCTTCTCGTTAAGAAACAGTGGCAAACTACTGAATGTACAATCGCCTAGAAAATCACCCTGGGGTTGATGGCAAAACATGTTAGGCTAATCTGTAGACAGCCACATCAGCCCTCGAGAGCCGGTTTGTGTGTAAACACATGGGTCGTAACTATAATGCCAATACACCTTCATTGCTTCAGTGCCGAATGATAGAATATCGCCAAATGTGACCTCCCATTTGGACAGAAGGACGATATATCGCCTTACTAGGGTCGTCGGGTTATTTTTTGTTATTTGGTATCTCTCACAATTTCAGTGCACAGTGAACGGATTTATACTTGTTAATTTGCTTGTGCATCATGCTAGGTCAAAACTTACTTATTGTATGGCTCTGAATCAGTTAAAGTGTAAAAAGGGTACTTTACTTTATTACTATGACTATTTATATAATCAAACCATTCTTTTTTTTTTTTTCTAAGTTAGTTGCATATCATTTCCAGGTCGTAGCAATTAATCCAAGCAGTTTTTACCGTTTGTGATTCCTGGACAAGATTACTTTCAGTAGTCTGCCATTGAT
This sequence comes from Cepaea nemoralis, assembly GCA_014155875.1. NCBI lineage: Eukaryota > Metazoa > Mollusca > Gastropoda > Stylommatophora > Helicidae > Cepaea > Cepaea nemoralis. The sequence goes on along the minus strand of JACEFZ010028278.1, from coordinate 3,999 downwards.
TTATGGACGACCGGACACTCATGCCAATTAGATTCGTAACACCTTCGCGATAGAGTAATCATCATTAAGTGCCTTTTTGACTGGCTTGAGTAATCATGCTTCAGCACATTACGCGATCAGTATGTATCAATTCGTATGCCGTCTCCCTTCCATGTTATGACAAAACACTGTAAAGAATTTTCGACCCCAAAATAGTTTCTGCAGTGAATAAGTGGTTAGGGTTAGTGTTAGTTATATAAAATTATATAAAATTATTCACTGCAGAACTATTTGGGACCGGAATTCGGAAGAGTGCCGAATTTTCTCTCGCTGTCTTCCTTTCTTTCCACAAATCTTTCCGGTTGTCAGAATTCGTTCCCCTTTTTTTTCCTTCTCATTATGTGGCCAAACAACAAAGGCTGCCTCTTTTTCATGTTTGTAATAAGTTTTGTTTGTTGTTGTTGTTGTTGTTGTTTTTTTTTTAACGACTTATCCCCCCTCAAAACGTCTTGGGATGATGGACAACCAAAAACCAAATTTAGAAAAAAAAATTAGCTGTATACCTTTTACAGGATGTCGCAGTTAACCCCAGTTTGCCATTGCTTTCTGAACCACCGGCGCTCATACCTTTGAATATCTGCGCAAGGCGGCCTGCTTTCAAATGTCCCACAGCTGAACCATTGCTATTTTCTTAGTAATAGTTGTCTGTATTATACCGTGTTGCATTCATCACATCTGTCAAGTATCGCCTCGCCACTCCGCCCGTACGTAACAGGGCTGCGAAAGGCTCTGGTTCGTGGCTGATAAGATAGCAGTAACAAAACAAATGTAGGCTGAAGATAACAGGTAACTTCAAAAGCCCGTTAACTCTTTGATGGATGTAATCTGGCGTGACCTCGGTAACCCGACCTGGAGATTAGCATCCTCTCTGTTGACCTTATGATGAAGTGCAGCATCGGAGAGATAGCAGTATCATCAGTACGCCATATTTTACATTAGGGCGTTGCGCGTATAATGCGCAAGTGACAGCAACATATTTAAAAAAAAATTTATTTCGCATATCCTTTACAGGACATCGCTGTTAAAATCAGCATCTTTCAGCTGATTGTTGATTTCATGATCAGGATGGTGGTATATACATTCACTCACGCTCAGATGGCGGCCTCTACAATGCTCAGAGATTGAAGGCTAAGACCAAAATTAGGAGGGTACTGATCAGAGAGTTGCTTTTTGCAGATGATGCTGCAGTTACGACCCACTCTGAGGAAGAATTGCAATGTCTACTATCTGCATTCTCCAATGCTTGTTCTGAATTTGGTTTAACAATTAGCAAAAAGAAGACACAGATTATGTCACAAGGTGCACATGGGGTACCATCAATCTTTATTGACGACGCTGAACTAGAGATAGTAGACCATTTTACATATCTAGGATCAGTGGTGAATAGCAAATTATCCCTAGATCAGGAAATCAACATCCGGATTGGTAAGGCAGCAACAACAATGAACAGGTTAAGAAAAAGAGTCTGGGAGAACAGGAAGCTTACTGCCAAAACAAAAGTCCTTGTCTATCAAGCCTGTGTCCTTAGTACTCTTCTCTATGGCAGTGAAACCTGGACAACTTACTCACACCAAGAGAACAACTTAAACAGCTTTCATATGCGGTGTCTGCGAAGAATTCTTGGTATTAAGTGGCAAGACAAAATCACAAATACTGAAGTTTTGGAAAGATCAGGTTGTGTGACAGTTTATTCCATGCTCAGTCTTCGTAGACTTAGATGGATAGGACATCTTAGGAGGATGGATGATGGTAGAATACCAAAGGATATCTTTTTTGGTGAATTACAGATGGGTAAGAGATCTCAGGGTCGGCCTCTACTACGATACAAAGATGTGTGTAAGCGGGGACATGATTGATACAGGCATTGATAATGCACATTGGGAGCAAGTCGCCGCTGAACGTGTTGCATGGAGGGCAATATCAGAAATGGAATAAAGTCAAAGGAGAAAATTATTGCAGAAAAGTCACACATCAAGCGTTTGAGACGTAAGATGGTACATGATGGTGGAAATAACCACGTGTTCACATGCACCCACTGTGAACGGACATTTACAGCGCAAATTGGCCTTATCAGTCACACTCGCTACCGCCATAGTTAAAAGTTATTATGCCTTTTTAAAGCACAAACTATCGTCTGTCAAGACGGCAAGGTGCCAATGTTGATTTCTTGGCAAGATTACGCTCAGTAGTTTGCCATTGCTTTCTGAGCGACCGGCTCACATACCCCGTAAGTTACCGACGCGGAGAGAACTGCTACCGATTCTCACGCAACGTCACGTTACTCACGAGAGTATAACGGAGAAAGTCGTGTACCCCTTAGACCAGGGAGACCGGGAGCAATATATACAGAAAATAAAGAACCCGTTTACTCGCCTTGAGTCGTATTGGGTTTATGTTGCTAAGACTACATTCGTATAGCCTAATCGGCACTCGATCGGTGCGCTGTCAGTATCCCACCGGCCGATTGTACTTGCCAGGATATTTCCTGGTACTCATTTTAGGATTGGTTATACCTGGAAGCCCAGGTCAATATTTAACACAAATCTGGCTCGATAGGGATTCAAACACTTGAGCTCAGGTCCGGCAGAGAGCTAACATTGTCTAGTAGTAATATGGAATCATAATGACAATAATAATAATAGTAACGACAATGATGATGATGATGATGATGATGATGATGATGATAACGATAATAAAAATTATTATAATAATAGTCTCCGTCAGTGAATTTGGCTATGAACTGATGAGCACTTAGCGCGGGAAGTCTGACGTTCTTTTCGGCGGATTTACTTCTCATCTGATTGTTGTTGTTGTTGTTGTTGTTGTTGATGATGATGATGATGATGATGATGATGTGATGATGATGATGATGATGATGATGATGATGATGATGATGATGATGATGACACTAAAAATAATAGTAGTCTCCGCCAGTTAACTGTCAATGAACTGAGGCGCACTTAGAGCGGGAAGTCTGACGTTCCTTTCGGCGGATTTGCTTCTCCTCTGCTTGTTGATGTTATCTCCGTTTGTCGAGTTCAAGATGATTCCTTACATTGTATCTACATGTGTTAGCCTTTAACTCCAATGACGACAACACCTAGAATAATAATAATAATAATAATAATAATAATAATAAATAATAATAATAAGAAGAAGAAGAAGAAGAAGAAGAAGAAGAAGAAGAAGAAGAAGAAGAAGAAGAAGAAGAAGAAGAAGAAGAAGAAGAAGAAGAAGAAGAAACAACAACAACAACAACAACAACAACAACAATAATAATAATAATAATTAACTCCAACCTAATGCCGTGTAGGGATTGAAAACGCTACCTTGCCATCACCGCATCACAGTTTTAAGAGCGAGCGCTCGTATATATTTGGCCACGTCAACAGCTACGTATGGATATAAATGACCACTGGCTCCATGTGCACGGGCATGTATCAAGCAGCAGACGTTTTAACGGTTTACAGGAAGTAGATTCATCTGAAGCTCTCATCATAAAGAAGTACGTGCTAGTGTTTCATCCTAACCCGTGTAATATAAGAACGCCGAAAGATAAGAAATGATATCGGTAATAAATCATACTGGCTGTGTTTGCCATTTTATTCCACTTGTTTAAATGTTCTAAGTTACTATTTTTCCTTCGTTGTGAATCTGTTTATCCAAGATCACCTCACCTGTTTCAAACATATGCTCACTCTACTGCAACACTTCTTTATGATGTCAGTTTCTTCTTCTTCCGTTAAACCTTCTGCGACTGTGTACATGCCAGACGCACCTGGCGCCAATGGTAATGTGTATACACACCTAGCAGTCGACCGGACCGAAAGTATGAGGGCGCTTGCTTTTAAACTTCCAGTGTGCTGATGGCGATATAGCGCGTTCGATCCATACACCGGCATTAAGTTGGACCTAAACGTTGACTTCTCGCTCTAAAAGCATTGGTAAACTGCTGAACCT
>JACEFZ010028277.1:160000-179047 GCA_014155875.1 Cepaea nemoralis | reverse complement strand
CACCACCATACACGACATACACACCCCAGACAACCAACATACTCCACACATACCCAACCAACACAACACACAAACCAACCACACACACTCCCACACAACCAACACCCTCCACCACAACACCCCACCCCACTCACAAACCACAACACCACACCCAACACACACCCAACCACAACCCCACCAACAACCCCCATTAAATTTTGATCCAACTTCCTCTGTTCCATATTATATCAATCAATTCGGTACCGTGTTGCCGGCTGAGGAATGTCTTTCCGCGGGCCGGATATGGCCCACGGGGCCGTAATTTGGTGAACCCTAATAAAGACGAGTGTGAGTGACGTTGGTATAGAGGCATTCTTCCCAATCTCCCATGAATGAACCTTCTCCACGATGATTATGTTGCAAAACGGTCCTTCCCCTCTCCTAGCTCAGAAACCCGCAGGATGTGTACGACCGAGAGCGAGATCACGCTGTATAGGCAACACATGGTCTCTAAATTCAGCCCAGGCCGTGTGCTATAAGGAGGTATAGGGTGTATTTTTAATGACTGTGCTGTGTTTGAAAATATTTCCGGCCCAAGTTTTGTATTTACCTATTATGTTGCCTGAACTTTATATAGGGTGAATACAAAATTTGGACCGGCAATATTGTGCAACACTGTACAGTCATTAAAAATACACCCTATATAACTCCACAATAAAAACTATGGTCTGCCCAGACGGCCCGATGTCTCATGTATGGTAGCTGCAACATCCAATTTTAAACGTCTTAAGGCGCATTGGGAATATGGTGTTAAACCCATATTTGAATAGACCAACCGGCAACGGTTGCCGATGTGGTCAGTATCACAATGACCAACTTTACTTCCCAAGACATTCCTTGGTGCCCATTTGTGGCAAGGTCAACCTGGGAACCAAGGTCAAGGTGCACATCCGGAACAGCCCCGATGCGAATCGAACTCATACATGCTGGTCCGGCTGGTGAATGTCTAGCCACTATGTCACCATGCTCCACTGTATCACAGCCTGGGATTCTCAGATAAGTAGCATAATTCTGTTTAACTTTTAAAATTTTATTTTCATTGGTCACGATTTTATTTTCATCCTTTCAGTCTTTCATTCTTTCACTTTCTTTTCATTCTTCTAATCCCCCCCCCCCCCCCCACCCCAATCTTTCCATTCTTGTGCCTTAATAAAGCCACTGTAGTCTCTTCCCCACGTTTATATGTTGTGTTTTGTGCATTTAATTGCTGACGAAGGCTAGTCGCCACAACGTCCTGTGTTTTCCGTAGCTGTGTTCTGTAAAGCTGTATTACTTCGGGTTATTTTATATTGTTTACATTTCCACAGCTTTACCGCAGTCCAACTCATGTTATTCATAATTTAGCTTGAGTTCAAAGCGAGCGAACGCAATATAGACATTAAAACATCACAAACCTCGACTCTCGCTGCACTAGATCTTCACCATAGAAAAGGATTTGAAATCGGATGTTTGTCATTGTGTGTAGCTAGTCGGACTTTGCTTAGAACAGTTAAAACATCCGATGAAAGGTGTCTTATGAAGATTATAATATGAATCGCTTTGGCATAGGTAGCCTTGTGCAAGATGGAAAACATACTGACTAATAAAGCGCTGCCGACTGCAGTCAGAAAAAAGATTGGTGAAGTGCTACATGGAAACTATGCAAGCGAAACATGGAAAATTAGCCACAAGATGAAAAACATGTAAAGGCAACGGAAATGTGGTTTCTCAGGAAACTACAAATAATATCATGGACGGATAGAACAACAAAAGAGAGTTCTACAAGTCACGAGTTGAGTTTAGTTGAGTTGAGATAAGAACCAACATCGCTGGACTCAGGACATTCCCATGGACACTGCGTCCCATCGTTCAACAGCCAGCGAAGAGTCATACAACTATTATTTTCCACCGCTATCTGTTTGAAAGTTCTGATCTTGCCTCTCAGTTTCGGGATTATTCCAGAGCCCCGCCGATCTCCAGCAATATCATTCTTTCCACATACGGATTCTCAGTCTGTTCCCCTGCGTTTTGCGCCCGGTCCCACAGGTGTTCGATCACCTCTCCCTTTTCCATAGGTAATCTACCACCAAAAAGTGCATTACCTGGCCGCCTATCAGGTTGTTCATTTCCCCGCCCTCCCGCATGACCAGGGCAAAAAATCATACAATTTTCACAATCTGTGACCTCTGAAGCTGCAAGATAGGAATCAAAATCGACAATTTATTAGAGAAATTAAACGTAGACAGTCAAGAATTCTTTGGCCGCGATATGAGGAAACATCAACTAGAAAATTTAATGACAACTGGCAAAACTGATGAGAAAAGAGTAAGAGGAAAGCTGAGATAAATACCCAGATGGCTTGGCCACATGGCAGTATCGAGACAAGAGCACTTGTCTGATCTGGAGATCTCGTGAGATGGCGAAACATGACCCCCAACGTTTATCGGCAAGACACATGATGGTGGTGAAGAGAGTCCTTTACAGGACATTGCAATCAACCCTTGTATTTATTGACTGTTTGTGATTTACCAGACAATTTTAATATAGTAATTTGCAATTGCCGGCCTCCCTGGTCGAGGAGTTAGCAGCTTTCTCCATAACCCCGAATACTCTCGTGGTTGACGTGAGCGCACGAAAATTGGAAGCGGTTCGATTCTCGCCAGTGACTTATGAGAGTATGGAGCTGGTCGCTCAGAAAGCAATGGCAAACTACTGAGCGTAATCTTGCCAAGAAATCAACAATCAGCTGACAGATGCTCATGTTGACAGCGATGTCCTGTAAAGAATATGCAATTTGCTAGTACTGGCGCTGTGGCAAAGGCGTTACACGCAATTCTTAATCCCGCAATCCGCGTTTGAGAACACAGCTGCGGGCGATTTGGCAGCAAACCGAATTGTTATTTCATACGATGGTATGAGTGCTTATTGTTCAGAAAGCAATGGCAAACTACTGAACGTAAACTTGCCAAGAAATCACCAACAGCCAAAAAATTTTGGTGTTGACTGATCTCCTTTGAAGGATATACATATACATTACATACATACATATACATTACATACATAAACAGGCATCTTTCTGTCTTGACAGACGATAGTTTGTTACAATGTGCTTCAAAATGGTATATTATACCTTTATTCTCATCTCATCATGTTCCTCTTGTACCTTGCGGTGTCGAGGTGAAGTACATTGTGAGAGTGTCCGATTATGGCTTCATATATCAATATTCCCATGGACTCTGCTATTCCCTCCGTCCAACATTTACGTGGTCAGCCTCTTCCTCTGTTTCCATCTGGTCTGTACATCATTGCTTGTTGTGGTATGCTAGTTAGTTAGTTAGTTAGTTAGTTATCAGTTGGGGTATCTTCGTTGCACTCCGGACATGTCCATAGGTGCTCAGATCCTCCCCCCAGCATATGCATCAGCGTCCGGTGGCTAATAGTGCCAGTTCTGTGTTGGTTGACGAGGCGCTTTGTTTTCCCGATGTACCTCTCGCGTCTGGCTGTGCCGATTCTTACTCCCAGGTCTTTCATCCTGGAAAGCGATGTGGAATCACTGGCGTCAAAATCCTCTGTTCTTGCCATATCTTTAAGGGCGTTAATAACATCCGCACGATCCATGGGCTGGCCATCTACAGGGGGTGCAGAGCCAGCCAATTTATCAGCTCGTTCATTTCCCTCGACTCCCGCATGTCCCGGGACGAAGATGAAGGTGACTTTGCGGACAACAGGTATGCTGTTGACTGGTAACCTACTTGCATGGCCAAACCATTTGACTTGCTGCTTTCTAATCTTCTTTCGTTCGCCTGAAATATGTTTATAACTGTAATGTTGTCTCTCGTATGAATCTAACAGTCTTTTTTAGTTCACTCAGTGGTCCATAGAGTTTATCTTCCACTGTTGTCTCTCTAGGCCAGAAGGTTCGCCTGGATATGCTGTAGTTTAGGCAATCCTGGAGTATGTGCTCTGCTGTCTGCGACGCCAAACCACATGTGCACATGGCTGAGTCACCAATCTTGAATTTTGTATACACGTGGTTGCGTAATCTATTGTGCCCTGTTCTGAGGCGCAGAATTATGACCTGTTCTGGTCTGTCCATAACGTGGTAGTTGTTTTGAGTAGGGTTTGGTGGCCTTCTGACTGATTTGATCATTCTTTTCTTTTGATGGTATGTAATGGGCACATCAGGCTGTTCTTCTTTTGCTCCTTCCTTAGCCAATTGATCAGCTCTGTCATTTCCGGGTACTCCACAGTGGGATGGTATCCACTGTATGGTGCTTTCTTATAAAATCTAGTGCTCCTTTAACCCCCACTTTAGTCCTGATTACTTCATTTCTGATCTTATCTCTTCTTGATACGTTGAGCATTCTTCTCAGGAACCTCATTTCTGTTGTTGTGATTCTTCTTTTCTCTTTTTTTATACCTTTATTATACTGTATAATAACTTCAACCCATGGCGGTAGCGAATGTGACTGATCATACCAACTCATGCTGTAAATGTTCATCCACAATGGATGCATGTGAACACATGGTCATTTCCACCATCACACACCAACCTATCCACAATCATTTTCTCCTTTGTCTTTATTCCATTTCTGATCTTTGCCCTCCATGCAACATGTTCAGAAGTGACTTGCTCCTAAAGTGAAATACTAATACTGTATATTATACACATCTTTGTACGCTTGTACTCACTAATAGAGGCCGACCCCGAGATCTCTTAACTTACCCATCAGTTTTTCTCCCCGCATATCCTTTACAGGACACTGCAGTCAACACCAGCATTTCTCAGCTGCTGTTGATGTCTTGGCAAGTTTGTATGTTCAGTAGTTTGCCATTGCTTTCTGAACAACCAGCTCTCATACCTCTGTAAGTAACCAGCTCCATGCGATCCGCTGCCGAATCTCGCGCAGCTGTGTTTCGTACATGAATATACGGGATTACAAACAATGTCCTTAACCCCTTCACCAGACAGACCAAGTACCCATCAGTAATTCATCACAAAAGATGTCCTTTAGATTCTATCATAATCCATCTTCCTAATGTGTCCTATCCATCGAAGTCTACGAAGACTGAGCAAGGAACAAACCGTCACACAACATTATCTTTCCAATACTTCAGTATTTGTGATTTAAAGGAAATGCACCTATTCAACTAACTAAACCATTACATTACCATTATGTCATGTCAAATGAATACCAGCAAGCAAATGTATTTGGGAAGTAATGTGTGACCAGTCTACTGTCATTGACATTGTGACCGACTGAAGTGATTCACTTCAAACAGCTAATACTAATAATTAATAAAATAATAAACACTTTTTAAAATACAAATCCACCCCGATCATTTAAAGTAATGAAATTTTACACAATATAAAATAACACAAAGTAATGCATCTTTACATAACAGAATTACGACACATACACTATACGGGATGTTGCAGCAACTAGCCTTCATCAGCAAACAAATACATGCATGGAACACAACATACATATAATATAATATGGGAGAGTTTATTCGCAGGGCCCTGCGAATAGACGCTTTGTTTATTCGCAGGGCCCTACACCGGGAATAATCACGTGACCAGCACATAGGGCCCTGCGAATAGACGCTTTGTTTATTCGATTTTTGACTGACTGCTTTCGACTGACTGGCCTCATGAATTAACAAATAAACAAGGAAATGCTACGCATATAAAGTGCAGGAAAACCTGGTATATGTGAAGCGGGTTGAAAAGAGAGAAGAGAGAGATAGATAATGAAGATAGTGTGCGAGACAGAGATATGAGAAAGATGTGTTGAAAGACATAAAAAAGTGATAAAGACAAGAAAGAGAGAGAGAGGGGGAGGGAGATAGAGAAGAAATCAAATCAAATCAAATCAAATCAAATCAACTTTATTAGGGACACAAATTGGGCGCGCAGGCCCGTCTTACATTCGGCCCTTCCAATCACTCGTCTTTCGTTCATCAAGAGCATTATACATTTACATAGGAAGAAAAATAAACATTGTGAAATGAATGTTGTAAACATAAACAAGGCTAAACATGGAGAAAAATGTGTACATAAAAAGTATGTGACGTAAAAGTAGTGATGCCAGCGCGTCCCACACACACACACACACCACCTCTCTCTCTTTCATTCACTCTCCCGCTCACTCATTCACTCACACACACACACTCTCACTCATTCACTCTCCCGCTCACTCATTCACTCTCCCGTTCACTCATTCACTCTCCCGCTCACTCATTCACTCTCCCGCTCACTCATTCACTCTCCCGCTCACTCATTCACTCTCACGCTCACTCATTCTGTCTCTCCCGCTCACTCATTCACTCTCCCGCTCACTCATTCACTCTCCCGCTCACTCATTCACTCTCCCGTTCAATCATTCACTCTCCCGCTCACTCATTCACTCACCCGCTCACTCATTCACTCTCACGCTCACTCATTCACTCTGCCGCTCACTCATTCACTCTGTCGCTCACTCATTCACTCTCACGCTCACTCATTCACTCTCCCGCTCACTGATTCACTCTCACGCTCACTCATTCACTCTCACGCTCACTCATTCCTTCTCACGCTCACTCATTCACTCTCACTCATTCACTCTCACGCTCACTCAATCACTCTCACGCTCACTCATTCACTCTCACGCTCACTCATTCACTCTCACGCTCACTCATTCACTCTCCCGCTCAATCATTCACTCTCCCGCTCACTCATTCACTCTCACTAATTCACTCTCCCGCTCACCCATTCACTCTTCCGCTCACTCATTCACTCTCCCGCTCACTCATTCACTCTCCCGCTCACTCATTCACTCTCACCGCTCACTCATTCACTCTCACGCTCACTCATTCACCTCATTCACTCATTCACTCACACTCATTCACTCCCACACACAGACACTCTCACTAATTCACTCTCCAGCTCACTCATTCGCTCTCCCGCTCATTCATTCACTCTCACTCATTCACTCTCCCGCTCACTCATTCACTCTCACGCTCAATCATTCACTCTCCCGCTCACTCATTCACTCTCACGCTCACTCATTCACTCTCACGCTCACTCATTCACTCTCATGCTCACTCATTCACTCTCACTCATTCTGTCTCTCATTCACACTCACTCACTCTCTCACTCAAACTACAGTAATGAACATAAGTTTAGATTATACATGATAAAATCAAATGGTATTTAACTTATAATATGACAGATGAGAATACACAAACATATGGATTCGCGTGTTACATAACATGCGTGTTACATGACATGCATCTGCTCAGCTCTCTCTCTCTCTGTATTCTTTCATATACACACACTCACACGCATGCGTACGCACACACACACACACACTCTCTCTCTTTCTCTCTCATTCACTCTCACTCTCACTAATTCACTCTCCCGCTCACTCATTCACTCTCCCGCTCACTCATTCACTCTCCCGCTCACTCATTCACTCTCATGCTCACTCATTCACTCTCACGCTCACTCATTCACTCACCCGCTTACTCATTCATTCTCCCGCTCACTCATTTACTCTCCCGCTCACTCATTCAATCTCCCGCTCACTCATTCACTCTCACGCTCACTCATTCTGTCTCTCCCGCTCACTCATTCACTCTCCCGCTCACTCATTCACTCTCCCGCTCACTCATTCACTCTCCCGTTCAATCATTCACTCTCCCTCATTCACTCTCACGCTAACTCATTCACTCTCCCTCTCTATCATTCACTCTGCCGCTCACTCATTCACTCTCACACTCACTCATTTACTCTCACGCTCACTCATTCACTCTCACGCTCAATCATTCACTCTCCCGCTCACTGATTCACTCTCACTCATTCCTTCTCACGCTCACTCATTCACGCTCACTCATTCACTCTCACTCATTCACTCTCACTCATTCACTCTCACGCTCACTCATTCACTCTCACGCTCACTCATTCACTCTCACGCTCACTCATTCACTCTCACGCTCACTCATTCACTCTCACGCTCACTCATTCACTCTCCCGCTCAATCATTTACTCTCTCGCTCACTCTCACGCTCACTCTCCCGCTCACTCATTCACTCTCCCGCTCACTCATTCACTCTCCCGCTCACTCATTCACTCTCCCGCTCACTCATTCACTCTCCCGCTCACTCATTCACTCTCACGCTCACTCATTCACTCTCACACTAACTCATTCACTCTCACTCATTCACTCACACACACAGACACTCTCACTCATTCACTCTCACGCTCACTCAATCACTCTCACGCTCACTCATTCACTCTCATGCTCACTCATTCACTCTCACGCTCACTCATTCACTCTCCCGCTCAATCATTCACTCTCCCGCTCACTCATTCACTCTCACTAATTCACTCTCCCGCTCACCCATTCACTCTTCCGCTCACTCATTCACTCTCCCGCTCACTCATTCACTCTCACGCTCACTCATTCACTCTCACGTTCACTCATTCACTCACACTCATTCACTCCCACACACAGACACTCTCACTAATTCACTCTCCAGCTCACTCATTCGCTCTCACGCTCACTCATTCACTCTCCCGCTCACTCATTCACCCTCACGCTCACTCATTCACTCTCACGCTCACTCATTCACTCTCCCGCTCATTCATTCACTCTCACTCATTCACTCTCACTCTTCACTCTCACGCTCACTCATTCACTCTCACGCTCAATCATTCACTCTCCCGCTCACTCATTCACTCTCACGCTCACTCATTCACTCTCACGCTCACTCATTCACTCTCACGCTCACTCATTCACTCTCACGCTCACTCATTCTGTCTCTCATTCACACTCACTCACTCTCTCACTCAAACTACAGTAATGAACATAAGTTTAGATTATACATGATAAAATCAAATGGTATTTAACTTATAATATGACAGATGAGAATACACAAACATATGGATTCGCGTGTTACATAACATGCGTGTTACATGACATGCATCTGCTCAGCTCTCTCTCTCTCTCTCTCTGTATTCTTTCATATACACACACTCACACGCATGCGTACGCTCACACACACACCACTCTCTCTCTCTTTCTCTCTCATTCACTCTCACTCTCACTAATTCACTCTCCCGCTCACTCATTCACTCTCCCGCTCACTCATTCACTCTCACGCTCACTCATTCACTCTCCCGCTCACGTCATTCACTCTCATGCTCACTCATTCACTCTCACGCTCACTCATTCTGTCTCTCCCGCTCACTCATTCACTCTCCCGCTCACTCATTCACTCTCCCGCTCAATCATTCACTCTCACTCATTCACTCTCACGCTAACTCATTCACTCTCACGCTAACTCATTCACTCTCCCGCTCAATCATTCACTCTGCCGCTCACTCATTCACTCTCACACTCACTCATTTACTCTCACGCTCACTCATTCACTCTCACGCTCAATCATTCACTCTCCCGCTCACTGATTCACTCTCACGCTCACTCATTCACGCTCACTCATTCACGCTCACTCATTCACTCTCACGCATTCACTCCTCACGCTCACTCAGTCACTCTCACGCTCACTCATTCACTCTCACGCTCACTCATTCACTCTCACGCTCACTCATTCACTCTCACGCTCACTCATTCACTCTCACGCTCACTCATTCACTCTCCCGCTCAATCATTTACTTTCCCGCTCACTCTCACGCTCACTCATTCACTCTCCCGCTCACTCATTCACTCTCCCGCTCACTCATTCACTCTCCCGCTCACTCATTCACTCTCACGCTCACTCATTCACTCTCACTCATTCACTCACACACACAGACACTCTCACTCATTCACTCTCCCGCTCACTCATTCGCTCTCACGCTCACTCATTCACTCTCCCGCTCACTCATTCACCCTCACGCTCACTCATTCACTCTCACTCATTCACTCTCCCGCTCACTCATTCACTCTCACTCATTCACTCTCCCGCTCACTCATTCACTCTCACTCATTCAAAAGAGAGAGAGAGAGAGATGTCTGTATGCCTCTCTATATGTCCGCCTGTCTGTATGCCTGCCTCCCTGACCACTTTCGTGTCTAACTACCCACCTACCTAATCAACTATGAATATTACAAAGAATTATCGCCGAAGCAACAGAGTACGTGCTTTGTGCTCGATACTTTTGACAACAGCCAGCGGGGAGAGAATGAAGCGGAGGAGAAGAGGTAGGGGAGAGGGGGGAAGGAAAAGGAAGAAGAGGCTGGAGCCAGAAGGGGTAGAAGGAAAACGGATCGTTTGGGACTCAAATATGTGTGGGTTGGGTATTGGAATTGCCGTAGTGCAAAGCAACGAGGACCAATACTGGAGAAACTGGTACTAACTAAATTACACTCACTTTAAACAACATAATTCTAAATACCCAAAGAGATGAAGGATTGACTTTCACCCAATGAATTGCTGAAAAATTTTTTTTTTTAAATGTCCGGCAAGGAAACGAACCTCGAGCTCCCGCCCATCTGGCGGGGACACTATCAACTATGCCACTGACGACACGTTTTCCAATCAACAAAAATGTATAATATAGCCGCAAACTTACGTTAAATCATGTGACCAGCCGTGCCCTGCGAATAGACGCTTTGTTTATTCGCAGGGCCCTGCGAATAGACACTTTGATATAATATATATAGTACAGGAGAAGATCCTCTGGTGACTACATTAAGGCATTAGGACAGGATGTGAAGAATAAAAAGATGAAAAATAATGAGAGCAATGAAGAGAAAATTAAAATATGAAAAAATGTTGCTACTTAACTCCATGTAGTACATGAGTCCGAGGCTGTCGTTAAGTAGCAACATTGTTTCATATTTTCAGTTTCTCTTCATTGCTCTCATTTTCCCCCCCACCTTTTATTCTTCTCATCCCGTCCTAACGCCTTCTAATGTAGTCACCGGATAATCTTGTTGTAGTCTGAGCCTGTCATATAATGATATATGTAGTGTTTCGTGCATGTATTTGCTTGCTGATGAAGGCTAGTCGCCGCAACGTCCTGTATGTGTCGTAATTCTATTCTGTACAGTTAAAGCTGCATGACTTTGTGTTATTTTATATTGTTTACATTTCCACAGCTTTACTGCAGTTCCACCAAATTTTATTCACTTCACATTTTTTAAATTTTACACAGAGATGTGATGTAAACAATAAATAAACAATTAACATTAAACATGGTGACATGGATCAAGAATTCAATTATTAATTACTAATACTAATATTAATTATTGTGACATAATGTCCCCAGTTTTCGCCAGCTTGCAGACGATTATAAATATCTTTTCCTGGAAAGAAGAATTTCATGTGTGAGAGACTGGCACTACCTTTTATGGTAATGAATGCCAGCACTCAGATAGAGGCAAGGAATGTGCCCGTAGCTCAGAATAGCCTGGAATAGTTTGGTAAAACTTCCAGGCGGGACCAGACCTAGTCACTTGAGTCTGGAAGTTTCAACGATGTAGACGTGATTTTTTCCCGGGAGGGTGTAGCCCTTTTGTGGGGCCATTTTCGCCTCTATGTTGCATTGGTGAGCATCCGTATGTTTTTTTAGAATGATAAGATTTGTATTAGCTAATGAATACAATCTTTGTTTGATATTAGAAGTCATACTACATGTCATGTATGTATTTTGGCGGAGTCTGCTACGGCCCCGTTACTTCTGTAAGACAGCCAGCCTGAGATTTGAACGTCTATACCACTGTCCTATATTACTATGCTTCCAATTCTTATCCAATTCTTATCATGCTATGATCACGGCTTCATCTTCTTTTGAAGAGTTTGATGTCTCTGTAAATTCTGTACTGTGTCTGCAGAGTCAATCTATCTTCACTTTTGGTTCATCTCATCTAGGGAGAACCTAGCTTTACCGGACTTTTGGTAAAGTATTCAGGTGTTACATAATGCCTTTGTTAAAGATTCAGATCCTGTACGCACCTATATATATTGTGTGTGTGAATCTTTACTTTATCTGTGTGCAGAATATGCCGGGGACGGAACATATATTTTGTGTGTATGACAGCCTGGGGACACAGATAAGACACCCCATTGCTTTTGTCGGATTGGTGGATCATGTATGTCGTGGCTCAATCATATCTATGAGAACGGTTCACATACCTACATACTCATTTTTACCTGCCGTAAATCGTGCAGTGTGCTTGACACAATAACAAGTCATTGGAGCCAATATTTCCACAACCTCGATTTTAATCACACACCTCACCCCGTGCATGTTGTATAACAGATTGATGTACTCCCATATAGAGGAGTGTTTGTATGTGGGAGAATATATCTCCATTTGGTATCTGTGATGTCCTGTTCGGTGAGGTTGGTAGAGTGTTCAGAATACCGGCCCACCTTCCCGCCAAATAGACCCCTACTTTACAGGCCCACAGGTGATACCACTTCATGATATGAGGGTTGTCCTCGGACTATATGTCTAATTGTTGTCTCTGTGAGTCTTATGAACCTGCGTGATACGCTAGTATATTTATGGCTTGTCATATTTTAATCTTACAGACATGTGAGGCATGAAGGCGGGGAACCTCTTGGCTGGATCTTAGCTGGATCTTAGAGTCTACAACATCTTGGCTGATTTTAGCTGAATCAACGTATAGACCACTTTGGCTGTACACATTTGGGGCGATACTTTTGGATGAGAAGTATTTCATGAGGGTTAATGGTTTAGCCCAGAAGTCACTCAGTGCGGCCAGCCAGCCCCATTATTTCCTAGAAAACCCGAGGGGAAGTAATCCCCTATTTTCATTCAGGCATCAGTGAGAAACTCCAGACGGAGTTATCTCCTTTTTTGGGGGGTTTTACATTCTAGTGACGTTTATTGGAAAGGCGTCAACTACTCATCCCTGGCGTCTGACGAGAGATGGCATTAATTTTCTTCCTGTAATATCAGGGAGGTTATAGTCTGCAACAGCTTACGGACTGGAGGTTACTCTCGATGTGAAGAGTCATACTTAATGGAGTGAACTCCGAAATCAGTACGGATATTCCTGTGTTACAATGTCCCCACTGCGACATTTTGGATTCATCTTTTTCTTTCGACGAAGCATGTTACCCATTTATATTACGGGAAGCCGCATAACGATGTTCAGCCAGCAATGACACCAACGCATAGAGAGTTCTTCGTTCGCGGGAGACCCCAGCGACTTTGTTGAGAGTCTGTGCTTTATTCGTTCCAGAATGTTGGGAGAGGGGCGTCTTATTCTTCCTAGTGAATCAGGGAAGTTATAGATATGCCGAAGTCACAGATGGAATGGTACTTTCCTTCTGAGAGGTCATCATAATTTGAATTAAATATGAACCCAGCTGCACTTCTTGGGTTTGTTTAAATGTCGTGCTGAGACATTTGAGACTTCGTCTTTTTCCAAGATTAAGCATGCAAGTCTTACCATTTACGGGAAATCGCCGGGAGAGGTTCAACTAGCTTCTGACCCATACTCAGGGAGAGTCCTTCCTTTACCAACAACCCCAGTACGTCGTTGAGCATCCGTGCTACAACTTGTCCAAACTGATGGACATTTCTATCAAGGGTTGAAATCCCTATTTTATGCAGACATTTTTATCCTCTCATGACCAAGGCCAGATCGAGTAGTCCAGACATCAAGTCACACACCATCATCATTTTTATAGCAGGGAACAAGTGAGGACAGTTCCTTTTGTTAGTCAATTATGACTGTATCCTATCAACGTCTATAAGCCGTCTCCCCATTACAGTGTTCAGTATCCAGAGAACCTTGTTTTTCTCAGTGGCACAGTGTGGAGTTTGGTCAAAGGTGGGATGGGGAAGAGCCCACCTATTTCAGCAGTAAATCAGATGAGGAGTTTGGTAATAACAGTAGCAGAGTCATCATAGAATAGTGGTAGAATAAAGACAGTGTAGAGAAGCCCGGTGTGGAGTGAATCTACATTCTCCTGACTTTGAATAGTGGTGTCTGCACGAACTTAGTTATAATAATGACACACTCACCAGTCAGATATTTGATCTATGTTTTGGTTGGTTTTTCCGTGTGATCGACATCATGTAGGGGTAGGGAAGAGAAGAAGAGGAGGAGAGTGTTAGATTATGAGTTATACATTATTTGAGAATGTATATTTTTTGTTGTTGTTTTGATAGATTGTAGTGGAGCCAGAGTCTTGTATTTCCAGCTTATGAGAGTCTGGCAATAAACATATATGTTCGTCAGGAGAGTTTTTCATTGTCTACGTGACCAGTGTTACACTGTTTGTTGTCGTAGAGAAATGTGCTACTGTAGTTGTATATGTGCAGAGAATCCAGTGGGAGGTCGACCAACACACAGTCTCAGATATTTTATCCACGGATAACAACTTGATAGAGATATGTGGTTAAGTGGCCTATTCTCTGTTTTATTCTTCAGGAAGGTAGTTTATCTTGTAATGTGGGTGGAGTCTATTCGACCATCACCCCATTCTTCTTTCAAAAGAGCCAATAACTACTCTATTCCTGAGTCTTTTAGGAAATAACTGTCCCGATCAACTGCCTTTATACCGGCGAACCTGATGGACCTCTGGAATCATTATCCCCTAGACACTATTTCAGTCCATTTCATATGGTATTCTCATTTAATATCCCACAATTATTAATCACAATGTGGCTTCGGCGTTTGTTTGCAACATTCTGTAGTGCAAAATAGTTAAAATACCGTATACGTGAACTTACCTCAATACTTGAAAATACACAGCAATGATAGTCACCAACGAAAAGCTTTCAGAGAACATGTAGTATGTACTTCAGACTAGAAAGCACGTGGCTCATATAATAATAATAATAATACTGTCCTATTTTTAGCCCGCAAAAATCCCGCGATTTTCGGAATTAAAAACATAAAAATGAACACATTAGGAATTGGGCCGAATTTCCGGAGCAAGAAATATGGCCGCCGGGTCACGTGGTGAATTGCGAATACCCGATCTATCATCATCATCAAGTGCCGTGCCAGCTGGCGTAGGCTTCATGGCTCTGCACAGATCTCGGTCTTTGGTGTTCTGGATCAACTCTGCTGATGATATTCCTCCATGCCACCATCTCAATCCGTCCAGCATCATTTCTCTTGGTCTGCCTCTGCCTCTCTTCCCCTCGATCTTTCCAGTTGTCACGATGTTCTCCAATGCCTCTCTTCTCATCACATGACCAAAGAAAGCTGTTTGTCTCTTTCTTATTGTTGTATATAGTGTTCTAGTTCATTAGCCTCTTTCAGGCAATCGTTGTTAGTTACTCTGGCAGTCCAAGGAATTCGCAACATTCGTCTTAAAAACCACATCTCTGTTGCTTCTAAGTTCTTCCTAATTTGTTCATTTACATTCCAAGATTCACTGCCATACAGCAAAACTGGTTCTATATAGCATTTTAGCACTCTCTTTCTTACATTCATTGATAGCGACTTATTGCATAAGATACTCTTCATTTTCTGAAATGCGGCTTTCGCCTGCCCTATTCTGCTCTTAATCTCTGTTGTACATCTTCCATCCGATGTTATAAGTGCCCCTAGGTATTTAAATTATCCACTTAGTTGAGAATTTCCCCTTCTATTTCTATGTCACATTTTGGTGTCCCCCTTTTTCTTTGATATCACCATTGTTACTATTTTCTTGATATTCAATGAGTCTTTCTGTGCACTCTCTGATACTACAATGTCCAATAATTGTTGTAGCTCTGTTGCATTATCCGCCACCAATACTGTGTCATCTGCATAGCATATATTGTTTATATTATAACCTCCGATTAGTATTCCTGGCTTCGCTTTGATCTCTCTCATTATCTTCACATTCAATTGCTCCTGGTCTCTTTGGTATTGCTATAAATACAGATTTTAGTCAAGACTACAGATTTAGACGAGACTCCTGTCTATGCCATTGTTCACATAGGACAGTGAGGACATTTTGTGAGATATTCACTGGCAAAGGAACGGAGCATAATGGGGACGACCCGTTGCCGTGAAGTTGGAACCGAGACTAACTGACTGACTGACTCGACATCCGGTGTGCTAATGCTGAGGTAGGGGTTTCAACCTCTGCACCGATCAGTTGGACTAAAATGTTGACTTCTCGTCCTTGACTTTGGGACGTAAATTACGAGTACATCTGAAGTCGGAATAGGTTTACCTGATGGCGAAAGACATTGGTAATAGGGAAAGCTACTCCACATCTATTTTCACCAGTGCTTTTCAACGCCATCACAGTTAAGGTAGCACCAAATGTGGCAGCAGGCATTGGAAGAATATTCACATGTTTTGATGACATCATTTAATATCGACAGGGGAGAGACTGCAGAAATATATAGAGAACTGCAGGCTGCTTTATATAAAGGTGGGAAACAGGCTGTCATCAACCCAGACAAGGTGTCTGTACTGTGGTGTTCACTGAACAACAATTAACAAGGTAGAGGTACCAGGTATCCCAGGAAATAAGTGTTATCAATACAGTGAACACACTCATATACCCGGGGACAACCTTGGACAAAACATTGTCCAGGGCTCATGTGCTCGAGGTAGTGGGAAAGACCAAGAAATAACAATGCTCTGAAAGTGAATGGCGGACAGGGAAAAAAGAATGTTCACACTTTACCAGCAGCTGATCAATTCGGCTATTGGGTATGGTCTGGGGATGCTTACAATATCTTATAATCAGCTATGAAACTAGAACGTATACACAATTAAGACCATGCGAACCATTCTTGGCTGTACAAGGAATACACCTATTATATATATGCAACATATACTAACTGTCACTGTTCATTATACCGTTTTATTTTAAATAAACCATCTCTAGAGATGGGCGGAGTCAACTTACTCTCCATAGAGTGGTATTGTAACGTTTCGAATTTAAAGTTAATTGCATATCCTTTTCAGGGCGAGGCAGTGTTTTGATATTTTGACAAGTTTACGCTCAGTAGGTTGCCATTTCTTTCTGAACGATCAGCACTTATACATTTGAATGGGAACCAATGCAAGGCGGTCTGCTTCCAAATCTCCCGCAGCTATGTTTCTTACGCAGTGTGTGGCGAAGGTGTTACGGACGCGATTCCTAATCCCGTATACCCGGGTTCGAAACACAGCGGTGCTGGTTTTTTTCGAAAAAGGTATAGGTGCTGGTCGTTCAGAAAGTAATGGCAAACTACTGAACGTAAAACTTGCACAGGAATCACGAATATCCAAAATGCTGGGGTTGAATGCTACGTCCTGTGAAGGACATGCAACTAAATTTGTTTAATGAGGGATTACGAATTACATTCGAACTCCTTCCCTGCAGAGCCGGTATTTATATATGCCATCCACCATGCGTCTGTATTTCCCGACACAATGATGGGAATGAATATTCACATCGTCCTCCCTGGCCTAGGCGTTAAACGACTTTCTCCGTAGTCCTGTTTATCCACGTAGGGTAACGCAGCGCGGGGTAATTGGAAGCGGTTCTCGTCGCGTTGGTAACTTAGGGATAAGTGAGCCGGCCGCTCAGCAAGCAATGGCAAACTACTGAGCGTAATATTGCCAAAAAATCAACGAAGGGGTAAAATGCTGATGTTGACAGCGATGTCCTGTAAAGGATATGAGGGGGAAAAAATGTATTGTTATAATATTTATGATGTAGCAGATAACACAATGACGGACAGGTCCCACCACCAGAGTTTCTATCACGCATATGTCAGTCTGTCTTGACTGACTTTCTTGAATACATCTATCTTCCGTTCACAAATGAAATACAACAGAAATTGATACTTCTCTTACACAACTCAATCAAACTGGTATACTGGCCGAACCACACTGGTCGATGTCCGGGCTGAGAATGACCTGAGCTTATTCATCCACCCACTCTCTCAGCAACTCTGAATCGCTCGTGAATCTCAACTTCGTGCAATCTTATGTAACCTGGGTTCAACAGATATTGTTCACGTCTGT
Organism: Cepaea nemoralis; assembly: GCA_014155875.1. Classification (NCBI taxonomy): domain Eukaryota; kingdom Metazoa; phylum Mollusca; class Gastropoda; order Stylommatophora; family Helicidae; genus Cepaea; species Cepaea nemoralis. Next base: position 161,093 of record JACEFZ010028277.1, on the reverse strand, counting down.
CTACCAAAAACAGTCACACCATCTCATTCCCTCCGCCCCAGAGCATTGGTCAATACCCCCACCCCTCCCCCGCGCTTAGAGGAAATCGGTCCATGGAGATGCAAGCTACGCTGGATCAATGTGTTGTATGTATGTACTGACACTATCTATGTACAGTACACCTTTACAACTAGTAGCTCACTCGCTCGCTTTTGAAGAAAGCGTGTTCAGGCCCCGTTCAACTGTCGGCCATTCGGTTAATCATAATTAGGACACTTATGTTTCTTTTCTGCTTGTGAAAATAGAGCTGCGTGTATCGCTTCCTAGATTCTTATCATACAATGATTATGTCTTCCTTTGAAGATCCCATTTCTTTCCTTTGAATATCCTGTTTGTTTCCATCCACATATTACATTTATTCTAAAGAATGTCAATAGTCATGTCCTCGTGCGTACGCGTGCGTACACACACAAACACACACATAACACATACCAACATTCTCCTCTTTTAAGGCCTATAGTAAAGTTGCCAGTGTGCACATTGTTTTATATGCTTCTGTTGTCTAGTGTGTATTCTAATATCTACTCCCCCTCTGCAGTTTTCATTTCTATTGACGCAAATCAAGACAGATTGATTTATAAGTCAATGACTTTACATTTGCCATATTACACCTCTCTTGCGCGATAGAGCGCTCCATGTTACAGTTTTTGGTACTTTGCGTAGTAGTAGGCCTCTTTCAGATCTGTAGGACTGGGGACGAACCTGACAGCGCCGCTGGTGACAGTCTGACAGTATAGTCCAATGCGAGAGTGCCAATATCTGTCACAGTTTCCGCATCTGTAAGACGAGGCAGATCCCTCAGTAAGTGACTACATTTTATGCCTGCGCCTCCCATGATCAGTTTGAGCTCAAAGAGTACCAGTCCGTTTCGTACATCTCTTCTCCAGGAACATCTGTCTGTTGCAACTCTGTCCCGCGTGTCTGGGAAACGTTGCATACAAACAAGTGAGGGACTCTTGTTATTCGCTTTGAGGCGTTTAGGTGTATGGTGCTAAACCCATATGTTAGTTAGTTAGTTAGTCGACAGATCATCCTCGTTGCACATCGAACCATT